>JAXCGZ010000557.1:0-10000 GCA_037179515.1 Halocaridina rubra | reverse complement strand
GAGAACTTCAGGAGGATCTAAATAATCTGCATGAGTGGTCAGAAAAATGGCTAATGAAATTCAATACTTCAAAATGTAAGGTAATGAGAATGGGTACAAATGCAAGAAGGCCCAAGCTTGACTACTCGGTGGCTGGAGTACAACTTCAAGAGACAGAAAATGAGAGAGATCTAGGAGTAAACATACTGGCAGATTTGTCTCCAGAAATACATATAAATGGCATAGTAAGGGCAGCATATGCATTCTTATCAAATATAAGGGTAGCCTTCAGGCACATGGACAAGGAAATGTTCAGAAATATTTATGTAACCTATGTGAGGCCAAAACTCGAATATGCAGCCCCCTTTTGGAATCCGCACTTGAAAAAGCACATAGCTAAGCTTGAAAAAGTTCAGAGACATACCACGAAACTGGTGCCAGAAATACGCAATCTCAGTTATGATGAGAGGCTGAGGGAATTAGACTTACCATCACTCGAAGCTAGAAGAATGAGGGGGGATATGGTGACAGTCTTTAAATTCCTTCATGGTTATGATAGAGTGGATAGGGATCGATTTTTTGATATGGCTGGCTCTAGAACTAAAGGTCATAGTTTGAAGCTTCGTAAGAAAACTTCTTTGCAGGATGTAAGGAAATACTTTTTCAGTGTAAGAGTAGTTGATAATTGGAATTGGCTAAGCGAGGAGGTAGTTAATGCTATCTCAATCCATAGTTTTAAGGACAGGTATGATAAGTATGACTAAGTATAAAATGGAACCGATCAGGAGACGGGAAGATACGAGCTTTGGGCTCTTTCCCGTAAACACAATTAGGTACTCACACACAGATATATATATATATATATATATATATATATATATATATATATATATATATATATATATATATATATATATATATATATATATATAATATATATATATATATATATATATATATATATATATATATATATATATATATATATATATATATATATATATATATATATATATATATATATATATATATATACATATAATTTTTACCCCGACCGGGACTTAAACCTAGGACACATAATTACTGTGCCAAGGCGCTACCAACTATACCACAGAAGGGGTACAAGGGAAACAAACCTTACAGCTATATCTGCTGTACTAGGAACGAACGTATTCCATCTGCAAGCCACTCTGTTCATATTACAGTTTCCCCCAACCTCACTCGTGGCTTTGTTTTCGCATTTAATTCAAATCCCAATCTCATTTGGGACAAACAATAATCAAATAAGCACATTACCATATGTGAAAACATGAATAATTTTTACCCCAACCGGGACTTGAACCTAGGACACATAATTACTGTGTCAAGGTGCTACAAACTACACCACCGAAGGTCTTAAAAGGGAAACAAACCTTACAGCTATATCTGCTATACTAGGAATGAACGTATTCTATATGAATGCCACTCTGTTCATATTACAGTTTTCCCCAACCTCACTCGTGGCTTCGTTTTCGCATTTAATTCAAATCCCAATTGTATTTGGGATCAACAATAATCAAATAAGCACATTACCACATGCGAAAACATGAGTCATTTTTACCCCGACCGGGACTTGAACCTAGGACACATAAGTACTGTGTCAAGGCGCTACAACTACACCAAAGAAGGTGTAAAAGGGAAACAAACTTTATAGCTATACTTGCTATACTAGGAATGAACTCATTCTATCTGCATGCCACTCTGTTCATATTACAGTTTCCCCCAACCTCACTCGTGGGTTCGTTTTTGCATTTAATTCGAATCCCAATCTCATTTGGGATCAGCAGTAATCAAATAGCACATTACCATATGTGAACACATGAATCATTTTTACCCCGACCGGGACTTGAACCTAGGACACATAATTACTGTGCCATGGCGCTACCAACTACACCACAGAAGGTGTAAAAGGGAGACAAACCTTGCAGCTATATCTTCTGTACTAGGAATGAACGCATTCTCTCTGAATGCTACTCTGTTCATATTACAGTTTCCCCCAACCTCACTCGTGGCTTCGAGTCGGTGTAAAAATTTGGAATCGCACGTGAAAAAGCATGTAATTAAGCTGGAAAAAACTCAAAAACATGCCACGAAACAGGTGCCAAAAATACGCAATCTCAGTTATGAGGAGAGGCTGAGGGAATTAGACTTATCATCACTCGAAGCTAGAAGAGTGAGGGGGGATATGGTGACGGGTTTTTAAATTCCTTCATGGTTATGATAGAGTGGATAGGGATCGATATTTTGATATGGCTGGCTCTAGAACTAGAGGTCATAGTTTGAAGATTCGTAAGAGAACGTCTTTGCAGGATGTAAGGAAATACTTTTTTAGTGTAAGAGTAGTTGGTAATTGAAATTCGTTAAGCGAGGAGGTAGTTAATGCTAACTTAAGCCAAAGTTATAAGAACAAAGTATGATAAGTATCACTAAGTACAAAATGGAACCGACCAGGAGACGTGAAGTTACGAGCTTCCCACGTTAGGCTTAAATTTCAACTCGCGTATTGGCTTTGTCTATGTATATGTGTGATTACCTAATTGTGATTACCTAATTGTGTTTACGGGAAAGAGCCCAAAGCTCGTATCTTCCCGTCTCCTGATCGGTTCCATTTTTAGACTTAGTGATACTTATCATACGTGTCTTTAAAACTATGGATTGAGATAGCATTAACTACCTCCTCGCTTAGCGAATTCCAATTATCAACTACTCTTACACTGAAAAAGTATTTCCTTACATCCTGCAAACAAGTTTTCTTATGAAGCTTCAAACTATGACCTCTAGTTCTAGAGCCAGCCATATCGAAATATCGATCCCTATCCACTCTATCATAACCATGAAGGAATTTAAAGACTGTCACCATATCCCCCCTTACTCTTCTAGCTTCGAGTGATGGCAAGTCTAATTCCCTCAGCCTCTCATCATAACCGAGATTGCGTATTTCTGGCACCAGTTTCGTGGCATGTCTTTGAACTTTTTCAAGCTTAGCTATGTGCTTTTTCAAGTGCGGATTCCAAAAGGGGGCTGCATATTCGAGTTTTGGCCTCACATAGGTTACATAAATATTTCTGAACATTTCCTTGTCCATGTGCCTGAAGGCTACCCTTACATTTGATAAGAATGCATATGCTGCCCTTACTACGCCATTTATATGTATTTCTGGAGACAAATCTGCCAGTATGTTTACTCCTAGATCTCTCTCATTTTCTGTCTCTTGAAGTTGTACTCCAGCCACCGAGTAGTCAAGCTTGGGCCTTCTTGCACTTGTACCCATTCTCATTACCTTACATTTTGAGGTATTGAATTTCATTAGCCACTTTTCTGACCACTCATGCAGATTATTTAGATCCTCCTGAAGTTCTCTACCATTGTTCTCGTGTTTTACTTTCTTCACAATCTTTGCATCATCTGCAAACATATTCATGAATGAATTTACACACTCTGGTAGGTCATTTACATATACAAGGAACAAAAGTGGCCCTAAAACTGAACCCTGTGGAACTCCACTACTAACTCTTCTCCATTCAGACACTGAGTGTCTTACTCTAACCCTCTGTTCCCTTCCTTCTAAGTAAGTTTTTATCCATTCCAAGACATTTCCACCTATTCTAGCCATTGATTGCAGTTTCCTAATAAGTCTCCCATGTGGAACAGTGTCAAACGCTTTCTGGAAGTCTAGGAATATGCAATCTGCCCAGCCCTCTCTTTCCTGTAAGATTTGGCTTACCTCATCATAAAATTCTAATAAGTTTGTTACTGTTGATCTTCCTTCTCTGAAGCCATGTTGCCTCACTGACAAAAAGTTGAAGGATTCCAAGTGAAGAGAGATATGTTTCCTTAGTAGTTTCTCCATAAGTTTGCAAACTATGCTGGTCAAGGAAACTGGTCTATAGTTCAGAGCCGTATCCCTCCTTCCCTTTTTGAAGATAGGTATCACATTTGCTTGTTTCCAGCATCTTGGAATCTCCCCCGACTCCAGTGACTCCTTAAATATGATACTTAGTGCCACTGATATTGTGTTTGCGCATTTTTTAAGCACATGAGGGGATATGTCATCAGGACCTGTAGCTTTATGAACATCTAAATCCATCAGCGCTTTGCATACCTCTGTGGCTGTAAGGTTGATGTTCTCCAATACCGGCCCTTGAGCTTCTATCACTGCAATCTGAGGGGGTGGGGTATTTTCTACTGTAAATACTGACTGAAACTCCTTGTTCAATTCTTTGCAGATCTCTTCATCCGTCTCAGTGATGCTTCCATCCGCTCTCTTTAGCCTTAAAACCTGTTCTTTTACCTTCAGTTTTCCTCTGATAAAGCTGTGGAAAAGCTTGGGATTTTCTTTAGCCTTCCTGGTGATGTCCCTCTCATAATCTCTCTCTGCCTCTCTCCTTTTACTTAGGTAGTCATTTCTTGCTCTTTTGTAGGTTTGCCAGGCATTTATGTTTTTTCTCCTCCTATACCTTTTCCAGCATTTGTCTCTCCACTCCTTAGCTCTTTTACACCCATTATCGAACCATTTCTCTCTGGCATGAATTACACCTACTTTGGTGACAGGTATGCAGCAATCTACTATCTTCCCATATTTCTCACAAAAGATGTCATACATTTCTTGTACAGATTTGTTGTAAAATAAGGTTCTCCAGTCAATAACTGCAAAAAGCTCATTCATTTTGATGTAATCTCCTTTCGGATAGTTCCTCCTCATGTCCTCAGTGCCTCTACTCTCAGGAAGAATGTCTTCAATGATATACTCCATCAACAACACACAGTGGTCACTCTTTCCAATTGGTGGTTCATACTCAATATTTTCAATATCCAACACATTATCTGTGAACACCAGATCAAGTAGTGATGGCTCATCCCCACCCCTGGCTCTTGTTGGTTCCATTACATGTTGGTGTAGGAAATTCCCTTGTACGCAATCTAGGAATCTTGCCCCGAATGAGTCCTCACCACTGTGTGGGTCAAGATTTATCCAATCTATCTCTTTATGATTAAAGTCTCCCATAATCAAAATCCTACATTTTTTCTCCCGCGCCATGTTAACAACTGAGTTTATGACTTCAATCGTACCTATATGACTTTCCTCATAAATTTCAAGCCTATTTTGGTTCCTTGGTGGGTTGTATACAACAGTTATTATAATGCTCTCTGACCCAGTATTTATGCGAGCAACAAGAAATTCCCTGAACTCACTTTCTATAGCCAAGTTTATTTCTTCAACTTGAATCCTCTCACTTATGAGCAGTGCTATCCCTCCACCAGTCCTCTCAGATCTTTCGACCCTTAGTATTCTGAAGCCCTTAGGAAAAACTGTGACACTGTTTATGTCCTCACTCAACTTAGTCTCTGTAATTGCTACTATATCTGCCTTACTGTTGTGAATCCTATCTTTTAATTCTACTGCCTTACCAGCTAATCCATCAGCATTTGTGTATAACAATCTTAATGAGGCCCCATCCCCTGATCTTCTGTCATTATCTTCTTTATCTCCCCTTTGTCTGGAAGAACTCTGTCATGAAAATTTTTCTTCTCTTCTTCATTTCTTTCATCGTTTAACCTTCTTACCTCTTGCAACAAGTTTTTGATCTTTCCCATCTCTTCCTGTGTTCTGTATCGTCTAATGAACACTTCTTTGCATTCTTGAATGCATGTCTATATGTATCAATAATTACTACTTTTGATTCATAACTCTATCTATATACAAAAGCTGTAGTAATGATGATGGTAATAATAATAATAATAATAATAATAATAATAATAATAATAATAATAATAATAATAATAATAATAATAATAATAATAGTAATAATAATAATGATAATAATAATAATAATGATAATAATAATAATAATGATGATAATAATAATCATGATGGTGGTAGCAATGGTTGTGATAATAGTGATAATGAATTAATTGACGTAATTCTCTCTCACGTACATAATTTGAAGGGTGGAGAGGGGGAAAGGCTTTCAGTCTTTCTCTTTCTTTTCCTTCCAAATTTATCCTCCATTATATGGCACTGTATTTATGTGTATGTTTGTATGTATGTTCAGGTTTATATGTGTACGTATATGCAATTAAGTACATGCACTTTCCTCTGCTGTGTTACCCTCAGATGACAATGATGTGTATGAGTATGCATGGATGTGTCTTTATCTGTAGTAAGGACGAATAACTCCTTTTGCTGAAATGAATACCACAAACTCTCTCTCTCTCTCTCTCTCTCTCTCTCTCTCTCTCTCTCTCTCTCTCTCTCTCTCTCTCTCTCTCTCTCTCTCTCTCTCTCTCTCTCTCCTTGATATGTATGGCTATGAAGCCCCAGTGGTGTTTCTATTGCTCATCTAATTAATGCATGCATATATATATATATATATATATATATATATATATATATATATATATATATATATATATATATATATATATATATATATATATATATATATGTGTGATTACCTAATTGTGATTACCTAATTGTGTTTACGGGAAAGAGCCCAAAGCTCGTATCTTCCCGTCTCCTGATCGGTTCCATTTTTAGACTTAGTGATACTTATCATACCTGTCCTTAAAACTATGGATTGAGATAGCATTAACTACCTCCTCGCTTAGCCAATTCCAATTATCAACTACTCTTACACTGAAAAAGTATTTCCTTACATCCTGCAAACAAGTTTTCTTCCGAAGCTTCAAACTATGACCTCTAGTTCTAGAGCCAGCCATATCGAAATATCGATCCCTATCCACTCTATCATAACCATGAAGGAATTTAAAGACTGTCACCATATCCCCCCTTACTCTTCTAGCTTCGAGTGATGGCAAGTCTAATTCCCTCAGCCTCTCATCATAACCGAGATTGCGTATTTCTGGCACCAGTTTCGTGGCATGTCTTTGAACTTTTTCAAGCTTAGCTATGTGCTTTTTCAAGTGCGGATTCCAAAAGGGGGCTGCATATTCGAGTTTTGGCCTCACATAGGTTACATAAATATTTCTGAACATTTCCTTGTCCATGTGCCTGAAGGCACATGGTGTGTGTATGTATGTGTGTGTATATATATATGTATGTACCTACTTATTATTCTAACCTGAAAATTGTTATTCTATATCTGCTTCAAATTGTCTGCAGTAGTACTGTTGAAAAGTGAAACGGAATTTAAATGATAGCACTCAACAAGGGCTATTGAAAATATTGTCACAATGATTACTCTTCAAGTACTCTTCAATTATTACACTATATTTTATTATTAATTACTTGCTATGATATTTAAAATTAATTGCAAATTCTATTAGTATGTTATTTATACATAACCACATAGATTGTAATGTTATCAACTGCAATATGACTGGGAGTGCCCATGTGCACATGTCCCCATGTACAGTTATCTGAATAAATAAAAAAAAAAAATCATCATTAGCTTTGGTTAACCAGCTTTGGTTAACTAAAAGATATACATAAATGGTGACTAGAGACATAAATGAAATGTATGAAAATGAGTTAGGTTTACAGAATAATTTCGATGTAAAATTATTAATTCCTTATTGGGAGGTGTTGTTTCCACAGGAAAAAAAAAACACACACACGATATTATTTATATAAGTTTTCTCTCAATGGCAATATAAGCATGCATGAAAAAAATTAAATACTGAAAAAAAATGACTAATGTAGAATAGTCTAAAGATGTTAATAGTAAAATCAAAGCATATAAAATTATAGGAGATGGAAGGACAAGCACTTTGAAATATCTTTTTTGCAATTCGAAACTCTTGGAGAGTCAAAGGCGCTTAAAAAGAAATACCCAAACATTACATTACAACCTCTGTTCTTAGAACCTTGGAGATAAAAGGTTGCCACAGTTTCCCCCATCACGAGGTTAGGGTCACCAACTGGGTAAATGGTCATTGATCTTCTGGCGTGTGGCTTGACAGTCGCGCTTGGTTTGCCTAAACTGGAAAGATAATTATATAAAATATATTTCTGTTACGATACTCACCTCTCTATCTGGAGGCTCCCCTGGTGGAATCATATGAGGCATCAGGTCAAGTGAGGTCACCTGACTGATTGACCTATGTTGACGTGAAGCACATTCCTCACGACAACGAACGCCCTGTGATTAAAAGGAAAACATTTCAAATATGGAAACACAAAAAAAAAACACACACACACACACACACACTCAATCATAATCTATTTCCAGAATTTACCTATAGATAAAGACACACATTTGACGCTGATATTTAGCTATGAAATATAAAATAAAAATATAAACACATAGAGAAACACATTTTACATATGTAAGAATACAGATTGAAATTTTAGACATTTAAAAGAGCAAATGAGATAATTAAAAAAAATAATAACAAATTAGTATCCCATAAACAGAAGAATCATAGAAAACGAGAATTCTTTCCATCACAGAAAACGTATATTTTTATTACATACGTAAAATATATATTTTTGCAGGCAGACATCTACTTGTCTTTATTAAAATAACAGCTATATATTAGCTATTGTGGGCCTATCTATTTTTCTAAATAAATGTTTTTCTTTAAATCAACAACAACTATAATAATAATAACAATAATAATAATAATAATAATAATAATAATAATGATAATAATAATAATATAATAATAATAATAAAATAATAATAATAATAATAATAATAAAAATAGATATCTTATCTATCATTATACCATAATAATAATAATAATAATAATAATAATAATAATAATAATAATAATAATAATAATAATAATTATTATTATTATTATTATTATTATTATTATTATTATTATTATTATTATTATTATTATAACCAGTATCATCATCATCAACATCATAATTAAAAGGAAAAAGAGAGAAGCAACAATAACAGTAGCGACAGCAGCAGTAGTAGTAGCAGCAGTAGCAGAAGAAGAAGAAGAAGAAATAATATTATGATAATTGCAACCATTACACACTAGTTGAGCATGCCTACTACTTTGCTGTATCCATAGTGCCTAGCAACATTCACCTAGTAGGAAATAAGAGATCACTAGTCAACATTTATAAGAGCCTTACTTATACTCATAAAGCATTACTCAGATATTCACATTACTCTTGTATACTCACTTTCCACAACAAATTACGCAACAGAATGGTTTCTCTTACAAAGTTATTATATTAAAAAGCTTGGAATTTTTTTTAGTACACTTCTCTTTGTATGTATGTATATATGTATGTATGTATGTATGTATGTATGTATGTATGTATGTATGTATGTATGTATGTATATATGTACGTAATTACCTAATTGTAATCACCTAATTGTGTTTACGGGAAAGAGCCCAAAGCTCGTATCTTCCCGTCTCCTGATCGGTTCCATTTTATACTGAGCAGTACTCATGGAAAAGCGACTTCTTATTGTAATTCCCCGTATCCCGATCGGTTTCATTTTGTACTCACTATCACTTATCATATCTGTCCTTAAAATTATGAATGCATTTAGCATTTACTATTTCCTCACTTAGCGGATTCCAATTGGCAATTTTTTTACACCAAAAAAGTACTTCCATACATCCCTATATAAAAATAACGCTCCCCATCCACTGTCAAAACCATGAATGTATGCATGTATGTACATGCACGCATACAGGCGCGCATAAATGATCCAGGAGGGAGATTTGGAGTAGCCAAACACAAACAGCGCATACTGAAACAAATCTAAAAAGAAAAAGAAAAAATAATCAGGAGGTGGAGTCAAAGCACATATCCATCCACTAAAAGACCTTTCTCATTTGCTTGTTTCACTCAAAGCTAATACATCAATCTCTCCTCTCATGAATATGCTACTTCTTAATTTTAGGCAAGTTTCACATTAAAGTGGCACGTCGCACATGGCATGCCACGTGGCACGCCAGCTGAAAACGAATATCCGGAAATATATGAAACCTTTCACACAAAAGTGGCGTGACACGTTCAATGTGCCACGTGCGACTTGCGTGC
>JAXCGZ010000556.1:0-57035 GCA_037179515.1 Halocaridina rubra | reverse complement strand
CATGAACAATTGCTTTTGCCATAATTTCCATGAGAGGTACAGCTTCAATCCACTTGGTTCAACGGTCAATACAGGTTAGCAGATATTGATAAGGAGTTCGGAATTCTCTACCAGGAGGAGAACAGGCTGGCAATGGTTCTACAATATCAATGAGAACCACCTCCAATCACTGACAAGGGATTTCCAATTGTAGGATCTGGGATTTAGTGTGCTGTGTAACCAATGTTGCTAGATAAATCTGGCAGACACGTGTCTAATGACGTACATTTTTGTCCATCCAAGGCCAAAAGTATCTGGACTTAGTAAGTCGGAGGGAACCTTTAACACCAGGATGGGAGATGGTATGTAAGGAGTTGAAGATATATTTTCTGAGCATCTGTGGTACAAAATGTCAAGGGCACTCTGAAGAGATATCACACTTGATAATCTGATTGTTACCCAGTGGAAAATCTTAGAGTCTAGTATAGAGATTTTATTTCTTTGTCGCATTCTTGGGCACTGGCTGTTGCAGGTAAATCAATGAGTGAAATAGAGATGGCATTAGCTGGTCTTGAAAGGCAGTCAGCAACAATGTTATCACCACCACGGATATACTCCATGTTGGTAACGTATTCCAATAAGCAAGGAAGATATCTTTATTGCGTATCTGTCTTACTTGGGTTCCTGCTATGAAAAGCAGAAACTAATGGTTTATGGTCTGTGAATAATGTAACCTGACATCCTTCAATTATATCTTTAAAATGTACGACAGCTAAATATGCAGCCAACAGCTCTCGGTCAAATGAAGAGTGCTTCCGTTGAAATTCAGATAGCTTCATGGAGTAAAATGCAATAGGCACAGGTGAACCATCCACCATTTGTTAGAGGGCAATTCCTGCAGCCACAGCAGAACAATCAGTCACCAATTGCAGGGAATTTGAAACAGGGGCATGATGATTTAAAACAGACACATTTTGTAAAGCATCTTTAATGGCATTGAAGGACTTGCAGCTTCTTCTCACCACTGTAACTGCTTAGCATTCGGAAATTCTTTGATAAGTTCTGTCATGGGGAATACTATATCAGCAAAGTGAGGAATTAGATGTCTATAAAAGCTAACCATGCCCAGAATCCTTCTTAATCCCTTAGAATTTGGGGGTAATGGAAGGTCCTAGATGGCTGATTTCTAACATTCTGAAGGGGCAAGATGAGACACTGTAAATCCAAGGAAATCTAAGGAGGCAACAACAAAAGCATACTTATCTAGAGAGTTCATAAAGTATTGTCACTGAGAAACTTGAAGATAGTTTTAGGTGTTTTACATGTTCTTCGAAATCGCTAGAAAATATAATAATGTCATCGAGGTATACAAACACAAAAGCACAATCTCTGAACAGGCAGTCAATATATCTCTGGAAAATTGCAGGGGTGTTTCTAAGCCCAAAAGGCATATATGCATATTCAAATAATCAATATAGAGTAGTCACTGCAGTTTTTTGGATGTCATCTGGATGCACAGGGATTTGGTGATAAGCTTTCAATAGATCCGATTTCATAAACACCTTTTCTCCATGAAGTAAAGATGAAAAGGTTGAAATATGAGGAAGAGGGTATATATCTGGTTGGGTCATAAGAGTTTAAAGCTCAATAATCACCAACAGAACATGACTCTCCTGGATTTTTCTTTGGCACTAAATGTAGTGTAGAAGACCAGGAAGATTTTGATGGACGAATCCAGACTTTAGAGGAGTATTAAATTCTCCTTTGGCAGCAGTAAGTTTGTAAGCGGATAATGCACAAGGTTTTGCATATGCTGGTGGTGCATCACTTGTTTCAATACGATGGTACATGGCATTGTTAGGAGGTGTAGTAGTAGTAGAATCACTTGGCTGTAAAAGAGTTGGGAATTTAAACAAGGATTGTTAGACACACTCAGGTAAGTTACTGCACTTATTTAAGTGGATAGGGGTAACCATACCTGTAAAGAGCCGTTGTGGCTCTTGTCTTAAAATATGAATCCATCAGCATCTATGTTTTGCAATCCACTCGCAGTTCAAAACGGGAGAGGAAATCCAAAGCAAATGAAGGTTGAGTAACTGATGCCACTACAAAATTCCAGTGGAAAATTCTTCTCAGGTGAGGGATAGCAATGTCTGTTGAAATCTCACCAAAACATGGCACAAGTTCACCGTTTGCAGTATGTAATCTCAAAATAAAATATCTTACCTGAAGTAGGATGTAACTTGCACAAACAGAACAGAACAGACAGAACACAATGAGCGACTCTGAACTACCACTGCCACACCAGTGAGTTGAAACTCCCACTACATGCTGTGAGCACTGCCCCTTAACCAATCTCAAGCCAACCATCTGAGCACAACCAATCACCGAGTAGACTGAGTCTGATCGTTTGACTTCAATTTAGTGACATAATGTGAATAATCATATTAAAACCACACGTTCACCTGATCCTCAAATTCAACAAAAACACCACACCACAATAACCCCACAAGACAAATTATAAACAAAAGAAAAACTTACCAACAAAACAAAAAATACTACAACCAATAAATAAACTAAATCCCCAACACAAAGAATGTACAGATAAAATTAATTAAGTTTACACCTATCAGTGAGTGACATAGTCACCCAACGAAACTTGGGGTTTTCTATCTCTCTGAGAGTGAAGTCTACCAGCATCAGCACCAACAACTGCCTCATCTTGCAGATTATTCTCATCTGGCTGGTCATTCTCATCTGATTCTCTAGAAGAACTGAAAACAACCACAGGACAAACATCCAAAATATGCCAAGGTATCCCATCAACAGGCACATTATATTCAGAATTTACATCAGTAACATGCCCCCTTTTTCACTCCATAGTGCAACGGCCATTGGATGCTTTAATGCAGACTTCATCATCCACCTGGACAACACTAGCTGCTTCCGTTCTATTACGGCATACCTTAGTCAAGGAGTGGTGTCACTCATATCGATACACCAGGCGCTGAGGTACTGAATTATCATCCTGGCCAGATCTAGACGTCATATTATACCAGAAAACTGCTTCTCTAGGTGTAATGTTACCCGGTTCAGCCAACATTTTGATTGTCCTCTGATGTCGCTCCACTATGCAATTCCCACTGGGCCTATAAGCAGCTCTATACACTCTGGCCACACCCTACTTATCATATAGCTGTCTGAAGGTTTCTCAATGAAAGGCAGTACTATTGTCCATCAACACTTCTTGAACTTGTCCTCTTTCCAAGAAAATATCCTCCAACAATCTTGCAATTTCTCCTGCATCTTCCCTCAATAACTCTTTCCATATTGCAAAACGCCTTGGTCCACAATCAACAGTGGGCAGGTACGGCAATTGTCTGTAATGCGTTACATCTATTGCTAACCGACTCCAATTATTAGAGACGCCTACTTCACCTGGGCAATGCTTAACAGGCACAGGATCAACAGACTGACATCTCTTACAACTCCAAACAACTTTCTTCACTGAGATTCTGTCCACCGTTGGATCTAGCATCCCAGCCAAATACAGTGTTCGATCCACTCCCATGTGATGCATGTTATGCTTCTCATCAAAGTCTACACTCATACTGTTACAACAAATAACAACACTTTTACCCTCATCATGACTTGTCATCAACCATTCCTTTTTTACTCAAGTCAATGCATCAACTTTGTTCTTCACTGGTGGGACAAATGATACGTTCAAGAGTAAAGAATACTCTTCAATCAATTCTTGCAGAATATCTAACCTGCGCTTAACGATCATCTCTGCAGCACCTTTTGTATGCACTCTTTTATCCTCTGTTGTAATTGTTCTAATCCAACCACACACTGTAGCTGAATCAGTTTCAAATTCTAAATCCTGTAATCCCATCTTTATGGCAACATTAACACCTTTCAGGACAGATTCCAACTCTACCTCATTAATATGACTGAAGTCATCTTTTTTTTTTTTTTTTTTTTTTTTTTTGCAACCAGGCAGCATCCTCAATTGCCTGTCCATTCACTTCAAGGACAACCCCAACAGCAATGCTGCTAGCATCGCACCGAAGAGTGACATTCTTTCCTTTTGGCACATGCCAGCATCCCTTCACTGCATCATCCACATTCACCTGTGCAATTACTTCTCTAATCACTTTGACTGCTTCATCTCCAACATAGTCATCCCAAGATGTACCCCCCAGCTCTTCTTTTTATGTAGCTACAAGCAACTCTGAGCCATCCAGCCACTGAGTAATGACCAACCAGAGATTCACAAAATGAACACATTTCTCTCATTGTTAGTTTTTATTCAACCTCCAGAATCCTGTTACCTCTGTGAAACCATAACTTACTCCCATCAGAGATCAACTTTAAGCCCATTGCTCACCTCCATTCAATGGTTCAGGTGGCTTAGTTAACAAAACATATCTATTTAAGAGCTTCAATAACTGCATGAGGTGAAACTCGTGACTCATCCACCAAGATGTCGTAGATATAAGAGTTAGTTGCCTCTCGGATGGTATCATGCTTTCCCAAAACAGTTTTCAAAATATTTGACATGATGCGTGGTGTGCAATTTAACACAAAACCAAGCAGCGTAAGACAATAAGTTTGTCCTTTATATTTAACTAACTGGTACTTCCAGAGACTGTCATTAACCTTGATTTGTAAATACGCTGACTTAAGGTCTACAATCAACACATTAGCACTCAATTGCCTGATGTACTTTTATACCGGTGAATGAGCTCCTATCTCTGGAGTATGAGGGGGTGGGGTATTTTCTACCGTAAATACTGACTGAAACTCCTCGTTCAGTTCTTTGCATATCTCATTATCCATCTCAGTGATGCTTCAATCCACTCTCTTTAGCTTTAAAATCTGTTCATTAACCTTCAGTTTTCCTCTCATATAGCTGTGGAAAAGTTTGTGATTTTCTTTAGCCTTCTTGGTGATATCCCTTTCATAGTCTCTTTCTGCCTCTCTTCTTTTATGTAGGCAGTCTTTTCTTGCTCTTTGATAAGCCTGCCATGCATTTATGTTTTTTCTCCTCCCATACCTTTTCCAGCATTTCTCTCCCTACTCTTTAGCTCTCTTACACTTATTATTGAGCTATTTCTCTCTTGCATGAATAACTGCTATTTTGGTAGAAGGTATGCAACAATCTACTATCTTCCCTATTCCTCACAAACGATGTTGTACATTTCTTGTAAAGATTTGTTGTTAAATAAGATCCTCCAGTCAATAACCCCAAAAAGCTCTTTAATTTTGATGTAATCTCCTTTTGGATAGTTCCTCCTCATGTCCTCAGTGCCTCTACTTTCAGCAGAACATCTTTGATGATATACTCCATCAACAATACACAGTGGTCACTCTTTCCAGTTGGTGGTTCATACTCATTTTTTTTTTTAATATTCAACACATTATCTGTGAAAAATAGATCAAGCAGCAATGGCTCATCCCACCCCTGGCCCTCGTTGGTTCCAGTACATGTTGGTGTAGGAAATTCCCTTTTACGCGATCTAAGAATCTTGCCCCGAATGAGTCCTCCCCACTGTGTAATCACCTAATTGTGCTTATTGGAAAGAGCACCAAGTTTGTAGCTTCCGTCTCCTGGTTGGTTTCATTTTGCACTTAGTGATACTTATCATACTTGTTCTTGAAACTATGGACTGAGTTAGCATTAAATACCTCCTCGCTTAGCAAATGTGTGATTTCCTAATTGTGCTTACAGGAAAGAGCCCAAAGCTTGTATCTTCCCATCTCCTGATCAGTTCCATTTTATACTTAGTTATACTTATCATACCTGTCCTTAAAACTATGGATTGAGTTAGCATTAACTACCTCCTCACTTAGCGAATTCCAAATATCAACTACTCTTACACTAAAAAAGTAGTTCCTTACATCCTGCAAAGAAGTTTCCTTACAAAACTTCAAACTATGACCTCTAGTTCTAGAGCCAGCCATATCAAAATATCGATCCCTATCCACTCTATCATAACCATGAAGGAAGTTAAAGATGTCACCATATCTCCCTCAATCTTCTTGCTTCGAGTGACGGTAAATCTAATTATCATCATTACTGAGATTGCATATTTCTGGCACCAGTTTCGTGTCATGTCTCTGAAATTTTTCAAGCTTAGATACGTGCTTTTTCAAGTGCGAATTCCAAAAGGGGGATGCATATTCAACTTTTGGCTTCACATTAGTTACATAAATATTTCTAAACATATCCTTGTCCATGTGCCTGAAGACTACCGTTACATTTGATTAGAAAGCATATGCTGCCCTTACTATGCCATTTATATGTATTTCCGGAGACAAACCTGCCAATATGTTTACTCCTATATCTCTCTCATTTTCTGTTTCTTGAAGTTGTACTCCTGCCACCGAGTAGTCAAGCTTGGGCCTTCTTGCACTTGTGCCCATTCTCATTACCTTGCATTTTGAAGTACTGAATTTCATTAGCCACTTTTCTGACCACCATGCAGACTATTTAGATCTTCCTGAAGTTCTCTACCATTGTTCTCGTTTCTTACTTTCTTCACAATCTTTGCATCATCTGCAAACATATTCATGAATGAATTTACAGACTCTGGTAGGTCATTTGCATATATAAGGAACAAAAGTGGCCCTAAAACTGAACCCTGTGGAACTCCACTACTAACTCTTCTCCATTCAGACACTGAGTGTCTTACTCTAACCCTCTGTTCCCTTCCTTCTAAGTAAGTTTTTATCCATTCCAAGACATTTCCACCTATTCTAGCCATTGCTTGCAGCTTCCTAATAAGTCTCCCATGTGGAACATTGTCAAACGCTTCCTGGAAGTCTAGGAATATGCAATCTGCCCAGCCCTCTCTTTCCTGTAAGATTCGGCCTACCTCATCATAAAATTCTAATAAGTTTGTTACTGTTGATCTACCTTCTCTGAAGCCATATTGCCTCACTGACAAAAAGTTGGATTCCAAGTGAAGAGAGATATGTTTCCTTAGTAGTTTCTCCATAACTTTGCAAACTATGCTGGTCAAGGAAACCGGTCTATAGTTTAAAGCCGTATCCCTTCTTCATATTTTGAAGATAGGCATCACGTTTGCTTGTTTTCAGCATCTTGGAATCTCCCCCGACTCCAGTGACTTTTTAAATATGATACTTAGTGCCACTGATATTGAGTTTGTGCATTTTTTAAGTACATGAGGGGATATGTCATCAGGACCTGTAGCTTTATGAACATCTAACTCCATCAGTGCTTTGCATACCTCTGTGGCTGTAAGGTTGATGTTCTCTAATACCGGCCCATGATCTTCTATCTCTGCAATCTGAGGGGGTGGGGTATTTTCTACTGTAAATACTGACTGAAACTCCTTGTTCAATTCTTTGTAGATCTCTTCATCCATCTCAGTGATGCTTCCATCCTCTCTCTTAAGCCTTAAAACCTGTTCTTTTACCTTCAGTTTTTCTCTGATTAAGCTGTGGAAAAGCTTGGGATTTTCTTTAGCCTTCCTGGTGATGTCCCTATCATAGTCTCTCTGCCTCTCTTCTTTTACTTAGGTAGTCATTTCTTGCTCTTTTGTAGGTTTGCCAGGCATTTATGTTTTTTCTCCTCCTATGCCTTTTCCAGCATTTGTCTCTCCACTCCTTAGCTCTTTTACACTCATTATTGAACCATTTCTCTCTAGCATGAATTACACCTACTTTGGTGACAGGTATGCAGCAATCTACTATCTTCCCATTTTCTCACAAAAGATGTCTTACATTTCTTGTACAGATTTGTTGTAAAATAAGGTTCTCCAGTCAATAACTGCAAAAAGCTCATTCATTTTGATGTATCTCCTTTCGGATAGTTCCTCCTCATCTCCTCAGTGCCTCTACTCTCAGGCAGAATATCTTCAATGATATACTCCATCAACAACACACAGTGGGCACTCTTTCCAATTGGTGGTTCATACTCAATTATTTCAATATCCAACACATTATCTGTGAATACTAGATCAAGTAGCGAAAGTTTTTCGCCATTGTATTTTTATATTTTGTTACAAAACATTATAATAGTTATAACATGCATACTACCTCCGTATTTATGTGCTACTGAATATTTTTTACATTCTATATATTTAGAAGTATCGTTGCCATTGCTCCAGTGTCTTGTCTTACCCACTTTTTTTTTATTTTATTTATTTATTTTTTTACTGAGTGTTACACCACTACTTAAATATCTGAAAAATAATCTAAATGACAGAAATCCCAGTGGTTCAGTAAAACGTGCGCCAATGTTACCCATGAAAAAACTCACCTGAATGCTCCCATCAAAATATCAAAGAGAGGAAATATTCTTAAGGGAGGGAGAATATTCACACTTGATTTCAATGGTATTTAAAGCGCAATACGATGTCAAATATTTTATAAAATGTTCGGCGTATTGTTCCCATGGTTCTTGATAGGATCTTAGCACCACTCACACAACGTCCAAAAGTCTATAGCAACTATGAAAATTCCCATCTGTGAGCCTACGCAGAACAACGCATACTCCATGAACTTAACCATGCATGCTTTGAATAAAAAAAAAAATGACTCACATCCCCGAGATTAAGTAAATATAGACACAATTATCATGGAAAAATGTGTATAAGCTGTACATCAAGACAGGCGTATAATCTGACCTGACATACACTACTCCTAATTCATTGTTGTATGGATCTTGTATATTTTTTGGGACCATGAAAAACTTGGATGAAAACCGTCAGATGATTTGGTTTCGAGACAAAAATGTCTGGTTTTGAGTGTTGAAGGAAGCTCCATCTTGCACTCTTGTTGCAACATGTGACTGAATATTACATAATATTGTAAAGGATAACTTTTAGTTACAGTCCACGAATTAATAGCTTTTAGGAACACTAATTAGAATTTTCACTAATTTGCTGTAATCTATTCTAGGAGATAGTACCCCTATATAGTCTAACTAATGTGTAACTAGTGGATTGTTATTCTTACCATTATGGTTCTTGGAATAATCTCTATCTTTTACAGTTATCATTACACATCTCTTCTCTGTATTTTAGGTAGGTTCGTTAATATACTCGTACACATTTTTCCCAGTTAAAATGAACTCATGTGAAGGAATTGGCATAATGCAACTTGGCAGAATGAATTATTGCGATATGATGTTTATAAATGCTATAGAGATCAATCTATTGCAGTGAATAATGTAAACGTAAAATGTGTTCTTTTGTGATGATATGGTACTAACAACGATACATTTCATTTATACGTCCATGGCGGCGTGTGAATTCGTCGAGTGTCTTCCTCTAAATTCTAGATACTTCTTAACTCTATAGATGCGACCAAACAATATCGATGTCCTTGACGTCATGCGAGACGCCGATCGTCCTTTGTTGATTCGTATTAAAGCAGCGAAAATAGCACCGTTTTCAGTCTGACGAAGGCTTATGTGAAACGAAAGTTTTTGTTCTTGTAATTGCATTACGTTTTAAGACTTGAAATGAGAGCAATGGAGATCAGTAACATATGAAGCTCTGGTGAGGGATGAACTCGCAAGTAGCGTATGCCTGCGCGCTCTAATGATGTGAGTGAGCGAAAAGGAAGTCCGGGAGACGCTTTCTCAAATTTAAGATGTCAAGTGGTCGTTGATTTATGTTGAACAAGCACCTGCATTTATTATAAAGCATTGACAGCATGAAACGAACCCGCAACCCGTAGGCAAAAGGTGAGAAGGAGCTTATCGTTTGTGTAAATCAGCGTTGAGCATCTATTGATGTGTGGTTTTCCTGTGAATGTTTTTGTTTGGGGAAATGGGTGGGTGGGGGAGAGGGAGAGAGAGAGAGAGCGATGGGTTGGAATTGGGTGGGGGAAACCATTTAACTCTGCATGAATTTTAGCGAGCAAAGACAACAGTCAAAAAAGTCATAAGGATTTATGGCTTATTCTGGCTATTTCCATAGGGGAAATAGAATATCGAAGAGAGAGAGATTTAAACCGAAGGATGACAGGGTGGTGGAGTGATGGGGAGGGGCGGGGGGCAACACGGCATGCATTTCACCCATCTTGGAGGACAATCTGGGAATTAATAAATAAGAATGTGTATGGTTTATTCTTTTTAATTCCGTTAAGAAATAGGAGGGAGATAGAAAGGGATGACGTGAGGTGGTGGGATGGGGGAAACCTATCAACCCTGCTTGGTTTACTCCAAGCCAGGACGACAGTCTAAGCATAAGATTTTATGGTTATTCTTTTTATTTCCATGGGGAAATGAGAGAAATGGGTGCCATACTGCTGAGGCGGAGAACACACCATTGCTGCATGGCTTTACCCAGCCATTATGACCAAGACTTTATGGCGCTGCATTCTTTTGTTATTTCTTTGGACACCGAGTGTGCCAAGAGGGTCTTTCCTCCTTTTTCCCATCCAACAGTAATATTGTTCTATGAACCTCCAGAGAAGTTCATTGTAGCTTCTCCTCCAGCATGGTTTATATTAATCCTAAACTACTGTCAGAGAATTTATCCCCTATTTACCTTATTTTTGTGGACACGGGGCAATGTTTTGTGACCTTACCTATTAAGAATATGTGCGCTCCATTGAGGCGTAGTGAATTTTATTGTAGCTACCAGGCCAAAGGCAGTAGGATTGCTTCCATATGACGTGAAATATTATGCTAGACTTTAAATATGAGTTAATATAACAGTACAAAATGGTTAAGATGAGGATGACATTGACAGTAGAGATTTGCCATATTAAATAGAGCTGTTATTACTTCAGAGAATATTATATTTATTTTTAAAAGGGTTTGATGCTATGCACTTGCCATAAATGTATGGTTTGATTTTTATCAATGAAGATTTGTCCAGCAAATATTGTTTTGCCCCATTACCTCTGTCAGTAACATGTTTTTTAAATTGTTCTTTTACTCAGATGAAAGTGAATTACCTATAAATCATATACTGGCATCATGTTGATAGTGTGAGGTAATAAATGCCACCCATATAATTTAGGTTATCTTGAGTAATCTAGATTGCATAGGCCCCCTTTAAGGTTGATGCCAGTGGTCTTCAGGAGTGTGAAATACAAAATATACAATTTGTGGGTGATGCATATGGGTTTAGATGACAGGTTTTGAGGTGAAAATTTAGAGGCTGGGTAGATTTATTGCCTAAGTTGATGTTATTGGCGATGTCCGTGAAGAGGCAGTGGTTTGTGAGGAAATCTGTGCTCACAGAGATGTCACTTGCATCCGTAGAGCGTGTGAGTGGGGCATTTTAACTTTGGTGAGGAATTGTGCCCCGGAGATGTCCCTGATGTAGAATCTAATGTTACAGTAGTTGGTGGCAATAGGAGAATAGGTGAAAAGCCTCCAGAACTGGCAGGAGGCCATCATTGCATGTAGTAGAGAGTTGGCCTTGGAGATGAGGGCTTCCAAAAAGGGATCTCCAACTGACCTTGGGAAGATGCGGGAGCCAGCTTGATGGGCAGAGAGGCACTGGCAAGACTCTTGTTGGGCCGAGTTCAGCAGGAGGCCATCTATGCATGTAGTAGGGGGATGGCCTTGGAAACCAGTGGGTCTGTCTCCATCTCGTTGGCTACTTTCTCATCAATAGCTAGATGCTTCACCTTGCACCCTTAGGTTATGCAAATTAGCGCGACTCTTAAAACGATTAAAGCAACCCCCTACTGGCCACAAACTCTTTACTTTCACTCCCTTTTCCGAGCATTTTACTATTTCAGCTTTAATTTTCATGGTGATGGCTTTTCTTTTCGTCGTAGCATGTCATCATAACTCACCACTATGCTTGGGAGACATACTAATATCAGTAACGAGAGAGCAGACAAAAACGAGACACAATATGGCTGGTGAGAGTAAATTGAGCTGTGCTTCTTCTTCAGATGCCACGTGACGCTGGATTCTTACACGACGCTCAACAAACCATTTTGAACAAAATCGTATTTACGTGTATGTGTTTGATACATTTTTTTTAAATTCAGTATAATCCTTCAATATTATCAAATACACTCACCTCTTGGAAAAACATGAGGATATGTTCTCAGAAGGCACGTGCAATGTAAAATTCGCGTAATGTAACCAGTCATTTTCTATAAGAAACAATGATAATAGGCTTAGGCATGTTCCACAGTCGTACATAAAGATACTATGCCAAAGAAATTAGATAAGTAAAACATATTTTATAAGTACATAAAGCAGAAAGACCTGTAGTTATTTATATTAACATACATTTAGTGTACAGTATAAAAGATATACAGATTTACTGTATAGTAAACAAATTAACACACTATTATGCGGTGGGCAACAGGCATACACTGGGAAGTGCCTGGTGGCGGTGAGCACATAACTTAAGCAATAGGGGAAGAGGAGGAGGATGCGGGAAAACGAACCCCTGTCTGCAAACGTAAACATAGATGAAATTAAAAAAAATAACCAAAGCAAGAATAAAAAGATAAAATCTCATTTTGCAATGCCTGAATGTAAAACATTCTACTCACTTTATATACGGTGAGCAACAGGCATGGGATGAGCGTGGTGGCGGTGAGCACTTGTACTCTCACCATGCTCATAACGAGCCAACACTTGAAGTTTTACTTCAAGGGTTATTTTCCTTTGGGAGTAGAAGCACATCCACAGTCTTTTCCTGAGCGTTTACTGGCCATGATAGATACGTATATAAAAATCTGCAAAAAGAACAGGAAACACAAACCTTACCACAAAAACAATTAGAAAAGCAGTATATCCACACAGTATACCGGGTAAAGAGACATTGAAGCACATGGCAGCATGGCGGGAAAGTCCCTCCGAGGCAGTCACTTATTTACTTGAATGAACCATTTTTTTTTTTTTCAAATATTTCACGAGCGCGTTAGTCGCGCTTTTCGTATTTTTTTACTATTATTTTTTGGAGGCGTTATTCCAATTTAGCGTATTATAAAAACGTGTAAAAAGCGAGTTGACTGTATATAAATAAATAAATAAAGCCATTAACTTGATAAATACCAATACAGCTATGCTGTTAGCTGTGTATTTGTGTGTATTTTGAATAAAGTTGTATATACAGCTATGTATTTGTTTTTTTTTAATTTCAATATAATCCTTCAGTATAACCAAATATATAACCAGATAAATAAATAAAGCCATTAACTTGATAAATACGAATACAGCTATGCTGCTAGCTGAGTATTCATGTGTATTTCGAATAATATTATATATACAGTTGTTTGTTTTTTTAAATTCAAGATCATCCTTCACTCTAACCAAATATGTAAACAGATAAATAAATAAAACCTTTAACTTGATAAATACGAATACAGCTGTGCTACTTGCTGTGTATTCGTGTGTATTTTTATAATATTGTATTTACGGCTGTGTGTTTGTTTTTTATTTTATTTATTGTAATCCTTCAATATAACCAAATGTATAAACAAATAGATAAAGCCAGTAACTTGATAAATATGAATACAGCTGTGCTGCTAGCTGTGTATTCATCCGCCGTGCTCTCAAACTGTTTAGTGTGCACAATTTGAATTTACCACCCCAGCCAGGTAGGTAAAAAAAATTAGTTTATTAATAATTTATTAATTATTTATTGGCCTCCGACATAAAATTGAAACAGCTTGTACAAACTCAAGACCAACAACCTTTTATCCACAACTCCTTAGTTAACTGTGAAAATACTGATGATTATGTTGACTGTTTTGAAGATAGCGTGACTTTCCAGAGTCAGATTTCTATATGTATTGTAGTGGTAACATTTTAATAAATCCAATAAGATTATATTTATTTTGTAATTTTGTAAAATATTATGGAGAAAGGTTAGCTTGTTTACAGTATATTCATTGAGAAAAGCATGGTCATCCATTAGAACAACTGGATATTAACTAAATGGCTTTTTCATATTTTTAAAGTTATTCCATGTGTGTACAGAGTTCACCATCATATATTACATTTGAAGCCATATTTTTTATCCTACCTTATTTGTTTTTCTCAGCAGGTAACAGGGAGCACAATATCAAGTTATATAATTAATCTGATCTGACACACGGCTCAGGTGTTTTCAAATGAACAACTCTAAGGTCAGTAAGAGGAGAATGTATCTGGCTTGGATCATTGCATTATATATTACTGTACTGTATATTATTTTTTTTGCTTGTAGTGGAGTGAAGTTTGCCTGGGATAAATTTTTTTGTTTGCTATACTGGATAAGATAAGGCCTCTGTAGCTCATTGATTTGAAAGCTTGACAAGTGACACACCTGTGTCTGAGCCCACTGTGGGGCGTTAGGAAGGCCTTCCGGCCTATTTTCTCTAGCTTCAATCTGTCTGTATCCACGTCCATTCAAATAGTGATTAATAATAATATATGAAAGTGGTGAAGAAGAAATATATAGTATATGACTTTTTGTTTTTCTTGGGAACAGTTAATTATATTCCAGTTAAGTGATTACTTGTGCTGTGATTACGTGCACACTCACAATGTGTGTGTTGACTTAGGTTCTGAGCAGTTGTCGTCCATAAGGCTAATTGGTTTCAAGCCAGATATTATATAATGATGGGATGTTATCAGATTTGTGCATTTAGAAATTCATTCATATGTTTCAAGCAAAAACAATTCATACACCCTTTTATCTGAAATGCAGTAATGATAATATTATATCCCTTTAAGTGTATTTTTCCAAATTCTATTCATGCATTGGTGTATAGCATCATCCCAAGTATTGGTAAATGATTTCTCTGTTGCTTCATTGCCTGAGCAGCTGTTCTTCCTAGGTTGGTGTTGACAGCTGCAACTCCTCAACGTCTTCATCACCAATTTCAGAATAAATATTTTCCTAAGATCAACAAAGTACTGTATTTTTCCAAATATTGAATATGCATTGCTTTGCCACATCATCTTGAACAACATCAAGGTTTATTGTACTGATAATTGTTGTACTCTTTCCTATATTGTCTTCCATTCTTCTGTTGTTTCCTTTGCTAGTTGACTTTGAAGAATGCTGTCACCCCTTGATCTATTTGTTGCACTATTGTTGTAATTGGAGACTTTACCAACTTCTTTACATGGGATACAGACATAAAATATAAGGAGAATATCCTAGAGTAACATCAGTGATGATAATTAGATTAAGATCATTATATTCGTGTAAGTTTTCAACATGATGTACAAAGCTGTTGATGAAGAATAGCAACTTTATACAGCAGCGTAGTCATCCAGATTTTTTTTATTGGTTCTATATTACACTGGCAGTATGTGTTCGATGATTATATTGAATCTCCTTAGTTTTTAGTATACCAGATCCCGTGGTCTTTAATTTCACACCTACAGAATTGCCTTCCAGTAGAGTGACATGATCTTTGAATACAGGGGGTCCCCGTTTTACTTCGTTCCAAGTTACATCATTCTGCCATTACGTTGGAGGCCAATGAATAATTGAATTAATATTTTGACCTACTTGGCTGGTGCTTTAAATTCAAACAGCGTGCGCTAAACAGTTCTGAGCACGGCGGACGAATACACAGCTAGCAGCACAGCTGTATTCGTATATATCAAGTTCATAGCTTTATTTATTTATTTATTTTTTTATGTATATGGTTATATTGAAGGATTATATTGAATTTAAAAAAAAAATACCAAACACATAGCCATAAATACGATTTTATGCAAAAAATTGTTTGTTGAGCGTTGCAAAAGAATACGACATCACACGGCATTAGAAGAGGAAGAAGAACCACCTCTCAGTTTACTCTCACCTGCCATATTGTATTAGCAGAAATAATTAGGGAGTTGGTTTACCGTGCCAAATAAATATTTAACAAAGATGAGCCTGGCTTGTTATGGAAGTGTGTTCCTAGTTGTACGTACATCGCTATTGAGGAGAAAACTTCACCATAAAGACAGCAAGGAGAGACTGACTTTGGTTTTGGGGGCTAATGCTGCTGGAGACTAATCTGAAGCCCTTGTTGGTTTACTTGGCATAAAACCCAAGGGCGTTTGGAAGGTTCAGCTGCTAGTCGTATGGAAGTCGAAGAAGAAGGCTTGCATAACTTTTCAGATATATGAGGACTGGTTCAACAACCATTTTTACCTGAAGTGGAAAGGTACTGTGCCTCCAAGGGTATGCGCTTTAATGTGTTGCTATCGCTGGACAATGCCCATTTTCACCCTCCCAATTGGATGACTTTCATCCTATTGTGAAGATGGGTTACCTTCCACCTAATAACACTGCATTGTTACAGCCAATAGATTAGGGGGTCATTGCCTCTTTAAAAACCTATTACCTCTGAAAGACAATCGCCATGACTAATGGCAACTGAAAAGGACAAGAACTTGACTCAAGGACTTCTAGAAGTCGTGCAATTTTTTGCAGCCGTGATGAATGTTGCTGATACTCGGGAGAAGTGAAGCAGACGAACTTGAATCGAGTATGGAAGAAACTGTGCCCCTTTTTTGTGAATGACTTCCGAGGCTTTGAGGAAACTGTGGAGGCTGTCACCAAGAACGTAGTTACCCGTAGTAAGGAGCTCAATTTGGAGATGGAAGCTGATGATGTAAAGGATCTTCTGAAATCTCATGGAGAGGAGTTATCTGCTGAGGTCCTTATTCAACTGGAGAAGCAGATGGTTGAAGAGGATGAAGATCAAGCCCAGAGCCCAAGAGGTTCACAACCAGGGAATTGGAAGAAATGTTTGCCCTGGTAGAGGAAGGGTTGGCAAAGCTAGAGACTCAGGACCCAAACACTGCCAGGTACACTAAGGTCACCAGAGTGATCAGTGATACCCTGTGGTGTTACAAGGAAATTTGGGAAGAGAAGAGAGCATCCTTCCAGACTCACATAGACCAATTCTCCATGAAGGTAGAGCCCCCACCAACAGATCCTGTACCCTCTACCTCTTTAGACTCACCTGTCTCAGTGTCTTCATCATCTGCTGCATGTTCTTTTGCCTCTCCAGACTCACCTGCCTCACCACTTTCCTCCTCTTTATAAGCCTGTCTCTCCCTCCTCGCAATGCCCCTTCCAGTGTGCAAGTCGACCACATGAATAAAAGTTGGCAATAATATACCTTATACTGTACTGTACTGTAGTGTAATTTTACTATTTTTATGTATTAGCTTACACAAGTAACGGTGAGCAAAACTGTTAAGATTAGTTTTACTATTTTTATGTCTTAGATTGAGAATTTAGATTATGTTTCTGTTTTAGAATATTTATTTTTAACATTGGTAGGGAACTATGTTCGAATTTTGGTGTTTTCCGACTTACGTCGAAATCTAGGTTATGTCAGCTATCTGGAACGGAACCCTGACGTTAAACGGGATCCCCTGTAGTTTGATCTCAGGCATTGATTATACATCTCTATCACTGAAGATAGAATCAGGCATTTTTCCAAATTTATATTTTTTATCTATGTAAGAAATTTATTGGTCCATTTCCTTTTACAGGAGTTTTCGCCAGATCTTCAACAAAGTCTTAAGTAGCTTTATTATCTCCACCTGCAGACTTACCTTTATTATTACTGTATGTAGTGCAAAATATAAATCTAATAGGAACTAACTGTAAACTACATATCGCATTCCCGTCCAATTTTTCAGCATGTCATATAACTTAAGGCTTTAGCATGGATAGTGAGTGCTTATGGGAATCCATTGCTGAGTGTGATCTTTAAATTATATGGGTAGCAAGTTAAGTAATTTTTTTGTCTTCCAATATGATGGAAATCGTAGGATGAGACATATTAGGTTCACATGTAGTACTACTTGCTCTTTTATGTCATTTTGAGAGAGTATATTTACCTTTCATATTGAGATAATTTACTCCTCTTTCTACCTTGATTTTATGCCATGGCATGTCTTAGTATCATTCATTGGCCAGTGCATTATGTATTAACAAAGTACAGTATGCACATGTTAAATTTTGCCTTATATGAGGCATATTACACAAAAGATAGACTGATGACTTAGGCTATAATAGAAGACGATGCTGCCTACAACTGATAGTGTATTATTGTTTATTATTTTCTTAAACCTGTGGCATATGCAGTAATAATTGCATACAGGGGGTCCCCAATTTACAACAGAGTTTCTTTCTTGACAGTTGCCATAACCTGGATTTCATCATAAGTCAGAAAACTCCTAAATTCGAACCTGGTTCACCACCGATGTTAAAGATACTCTAAAACATAAAAAAAATAATCTGAGTTCTTAATCTAAGACAAAAAATAGTAAAACTACACTATACAGTATTGCTTATATTTACTTGTGTAATCTATAACATAAAAATAGTAAAAGTACACTTTACAGTATTACTTGCTTTTACTCATGTGGTCGGCTTGCACACTGGAAGATGCGTTGCAATGGAGGGAGAGATTAACAGGCTCATAAGTAGGAGGAACATGGAGAGGCAGGTGCTGAAGAGACTGGGGCAGGTGAGTCTGGAGAGGCAAAAGAACCTGCCACCTGAGGTAGAGGATACAGGATATGTTGGTGGGGGCTCTACCTTTATGGAGAATTGTTCGAAGTGAGTCTGGAAGGATGCCTTCTTCTTTTCCTCCCAAATTTCCTTGTAACACCGCAGATAGTCATTGTTCACTTTGGCCACCTTATTGTATCTGGCAGTGTTGGGGTCCTGAGTCTCGAGCTTTGCCAACCCTTCCTCTACCAGGGCAAACGTTTCTTCCTATTCACTGGTTGTGAATCTCTTGGGCTCTGGGCTTGGTATTTCTTCATCCTTTTCAACCATCTGCTTCTCCAGTTGAAGAAGGCCCTCAGCAGATAACTCCTTTCCATGAGACGCCAGCATCTCTTTTATATCATCAGGCTCCACCTCCAATTTAAGCTCCTTACTCAGGGGAACTACGTTCTTGATGACAGCCTCAACTGCCTCTTCAAAGCCTCAGAAGTCATTCACAAATTGGGGGCACAGTTTCTACCATACCCCATTCAAGTTCGTATCCTTAACTTCCTCCCAAGAATCAGCAATGTTCTTCACAGCCTGAAGAATATTGTACGACTTCCAGAACTCCTTGAGAATCAAGTTCTTGTCCTTTTCAGTTGCCCTGAGAGTCTTAGCGTTTATCCTTTGGAAGTAGTAGGCCTTCAAAGAGACAGTGACCCCCTAATCCTGTGGCTGTAACAATGCAGTGGTATTAGGTGGAAGGTAAACCTCCTTTACATTAGGTTGAAAGGCATCCAAATGGGGAGGATGACCAGGGGCATTGTACAACACTAGCAACACTTTAAAGTGCAAAGCCTTGGAAGTGTAGTACCTCTCCACTTCTGGCAAAAAAATGGTTGCTGAACCAGTCCTTGAAATTCTGAAGGGTTATCCAAGCCTTCTTGTTCAACTTCCAGATGACTGGCAGTTGACCCTTCTAAATTCCCTCGGGTGCCCTTGGATTTTCTGTCAAGTAAACCAACAAGGACTTCAGCTTGCAATCTCCAGCAGCATTTGCCCCCAAAAGCAAAATCAGGCTCTCCTTGCTGACTTTATGGCCTAGTGCTGTCTTCTCCTCCTTGGTGATGTATGTGCGACTAGGCATACGCTTCCTGAACAAGCCAAACTCATCCTCAGTATATATTTGTTCGACACTGTATCCCTCCTTAATTATATCTGCTAACACATTGAGAATCTCTTTTACTGCTTTCTTATCACCACTAGCAGCTTCACTTTGCAATCTTAGGTTATGCAAATTAGCACGACTTTTAAGATGATTAAACCAACCCCTATTGACCACAAACTCTTCACTGTCACTCACTTCCCTCTTTTTCTCTTTTCACAGCATCGAACAATCTTGTAACCTTTTCATGAGGCTCGCTGAGATATACCATCAGTGCTGGTCATAAAACCAAAGCACTAGCAATCTCCATCTCGATCATAAGATGAATACGCTGCTTATTAATGACAGTGGACATCATAGGAGTAGTACATTTCTCATGTTCAAGGCTGCGATCTATATCCATAATGGTTATCGCCATGGTAGAATGGGCTAATCCCAGTGAGCGCCCAATGTTGGTAGAACTTTTTTCTTTTTCTGAGCATCTTCCTATTTTAACTTGAATTTCTTTGGCAATGGCTTTTCTTTTCTTCGCAGCACTACCATAAAAATATCACCACTACGCTTGGGAGACATAGTAAGGTCAATAACGAGTGAAACCAGCGAGAGAGCAGATAAGGACAATAGCAATATGGCAGGCGAGAGTAAACTGAGCAGTGTTTCTTCTTCCTTTTCTAATGCCGTTTGACAACGTTTTCTTTTGCAATGCTCAACAAACTATTTGCACAAAATTATATTTACGGCTATGTGTCTGGTAATTTTGTAAATAAATTCAAGATTATCCTTCAGTATAACCAAATACATAAACAAAATAAATAAAGCCATTTGACTTGATATATATGAAAACAGCTATGCTGCTATCTATGTATTTATTAGCTGCGCTCACAAACTGTTCAGTGTGCAGTTTGAATTTACCACACAATTTATTTTTACCCTTATTTATTGGCCTCTGATGTAACGGCAGAACTTCGTAACTCGGAGCATCATAAATAGGATGCCCCATCTCTGTCTATCACTGCATTATATATATATATGTTATAGACATCAGTGACATGTACAGTATGTAATGTATAGTACTTCCATCATCAAATGATATCTGGATTATGTTCCAAAATGGCAGACATCAGGTGATCATCAAATAAACAGTGCTTAGTAACCTATAGTCGCTAGTACCTAACAAGAATGAGTTAAAGTATTGCACTGTATAAAAAAGCAAAGTGCTTTACTTATGATTGTAAACCATAATACATTATGTATTAATAATACAGCATGGATGCTGTACTTACAGTGAATGTAGCTACAATTATCAGACAACAGTATTCAGTCTTGATTGGGGGGTGCAGGCTGATTTGGGTGCATGCAATATACTTTACAGAAAGTTCATTTAATTTCCTAAACTATATGATTTCTGTTTCTTATTTTTTCAGTTTTAAGCAATGCAACTGGATTTGCTTTGTATCATTTAAAGGTCATAAAAGCAACTTATATGGTCTCCTGGGCCAAAAGATATTTTCCATTTTAATTCAGGTCAAGCATTCACTAAAAATTTAAAATTTATTTACATATCTTTAGTTACAACATTTGTATACCGGTCGTGTTTAAATAACAGAATTAAAAATATTTCTGGTGTACAACTGCTGTAGCAAAATATATATAGTAACTTTGCCATTGTAGTATTCATTAAGTAAACTTTTCATTTTTGAAGTGAATATTTGACCTGAATTAAGATGAAAAATTATGTGGTCCAGACGATCATGAAGGGTGGCTGTATGTGATTTGAAAGTAGTTGTGCTTAATTTATTCCAACATTTTATTTTTCTCTCTTTATTTCAGTCAGCTTGCATTAGGAATACAATAGCATCACCCTTGTCAACACCGGAAGGAGATGTTACCAAGATTCAGTCTCTTCACATAGTTCAAATGGGGGGTAAAGGCGAGAAATCTAAAAAACCCGAACATGTGTGCTGTGGACAGTTGTTTTATTCTTTCAATCATTATGTGGCTCACCTTGCCAAAAGAGCTTCCAAGAATGGGCACCATGAGACGAAGTTGATAGACTTGGGTATGACAAACTGCTCTTTATGCCCACTTTGGATACACAGGGAGAAAATGCTCTTGCACATGAAGAAAGCTCATGGGGCTCATGAAGTTAAGAAAAATGCCAAAGAATCACAAGCTTTAAATAACAGTCCATTCAAGGAAGCTGTTATTGCTGGAAATCCTATAAAATGTGGGGAAAATTATGTGATCAGAATTGGTGGACAGCCCCTTAGAGTAAGTCGTCCTTTAAATACGATTGATGTAAGTAAAGATGGTGTGGTGTCAAAACATCCTGTAAAGTTGACCACTACAGCAAATGAAAAGCATTATCCCAAAACAATAAAGATCCAGCAAGTGAGTGGTAATTCATCTGGAAAGTTAATCGTTCGGCAACCTCTCGTGAATAATGCTTTGCCTGTTCTAGCTTTTGGTCCCCGTATTATTATGAAATCGTGTACAATACCTGTGTCGAGTGAAAATGGAATACCCAGTAATGTTACAGGAGCACCAAAGGTCATCTCTGTTTCTAGTAATAGCATCTTGGGAAGCACTGTAAAGTCTGTTACCAGAATGCCAAAAGTACAAATTAATGAAAGCAGTGTTTCTGAGACTTCTAGATCAAACTTACTTGAAATGGATTCCAAGTGTAAAGCTGCCTCAGGAAAACTGGAAGTGAATTTACATAAGAAAGCAATTATTAAACGAATAAAAGTCATTGATAAAGCTATGGATATTAATAGAAAAAACAAAACTAATAGTAATTTTTCAACTGACAATTCAAGAAATTTTGCGTTTGTAAAAACAACTGCTGAAAATGGAGTTAGTGAATTGGAAAATAGTGAGAGAGGTAAAGCTGCAAACTCTAGTGTGAAAAATATTATTAACAGATCAAAAGTGAATATACTAAATACGATGTTCTCAGAAAATACTTTAGAAGATCATAGGAACGGTATTAAAAAATCAAGAGTAGGCTCCGCTCCTAAGGTAATTAGTGTTAAAGGTAAAGGTAGCCTAAAAAATAAAAGTAATAAAAATTCTTGCCCAGGAGGCAATTTAAGTGCAAAGACAAAACATAAACAACAATTAAAAATGTCAAATAAGCAGCAGAATAGTGTTAGTCGTCCATCTACGTTATTTTCCCTTGGAAAAAATTCTAAATCTAATGGATCAGAAAAGATAACCTCGCAGACTAGAAAGAAACCGAGAAAGCAGACATTGGTGCCATTTTCTGAACCTGATGCTGAAACATTTGATATGTCATCCAAGGAAAACCTTAAGAAAAAAAATAACAAGAAGACATCCATAGAATATGATTTGATGTCTGATGTTGATAATGTTATGAAGAAAAATGGTAAATGTTTGAAGCCCCAACAAACTGTCACCCCAAAGACATCATGTCAGAGTGTTCGAGGTGGTCTTGGTGGATTTAGAAAAAAGAGACCCGTGGGCCGTCCACGGAAAGAACGGAGTAATATCAGTGAAATGCTGGCAGAGGCTGATTCGCTCTCTGAGATGATGGATGATATAGAAAATGACCCCTTATTGTTACAGAAGAGCAGAGATGATGAAAATATTCCTACAGTGGAACTAGATCTTTTCACTCTACCTTCACTCAGTGAACAAGTATCTGTTTTACTTACAGATCCTGGCAATCCCGATTTGAAGGTGTTTGCCAGCATGGATGCTATTTTTGTTGGAGATTCTGCTTTAGGGGATGTTACAAATCAGGCCGGTTATGTGACTGACTCCAACAATGTTGTCTTTGTCAGTCCCAGTCATTTTCTTTTTCCCAACATAAATGAACTTGACAAATTTGTTCCTAGTCCAATTGTAACAGTGAAGGAAAAGATGAATAAGTCACCCAGAAAACTTTGTAAACTGTCAGGTAGGAATAAGCACTCCCAGGTTATTTTCATAGACAAGCAGCTTGCTATAGAGAATAGTGAAAATAGTTGTGAGCGTAGTACTACTGACACATTTAAGTTAGGTAAGCAGGTGTCTACAACCAGAGAAAAGAAAGTTAACAGAATTAACAATGACTGGCATACATTCTCAAAAGACTCTCTTTCCCCTAAAAGTGAAGCTTCTCTAGTAGGGCAAAGGATAAGAAGACGCAGCGCTCGTCTCAGTGGCGAACCAGATGATGCTTTACATAGCTCATTGGTTTTGAAAACATTTGAAAATAAAAAATCGCCTTTGAATGTATTGACTACCGAGAAAGCAAAAATTATTTTGGATAAAGAAAGTACTGTAAGTAATTTATCTCCCAGGGAAAGCATTTTGGAATGTAAGGAAAGTAATGTTAAGAAACTTAAAATACTAGTATCTCCCTTAAGTGCAAAATTTAAAGATAATCTGAAAAAGAGTAGTAGTGGGAAATCACCTGCAAATGCTGATTCAACCCACCGTATCAATGACCGAGATACCTCTGAGGCTTCCCAGGTGGGTGGTAGGGAAGTAGAGGTAGATAAAAAGCAAATCTCAACTTCTAAAAAACCTAGAACTCGTGCTAGGTCTGCAGATTGTATTCATGCATTAGAAAATTCTGATATTAATAACTCTGTGTCTGCTGACAGAAGTAACAGTAATAGGCTTCCGTACAGAAGAACACGGCAGTCGAAGAGTTTGAGTGGAGATATTTTCGATTGCCATCATATTGCAAAGGAGTCTGATGGATCAAATATAAGTTATAGTAAGGAAGGCATCAAAACTAAACTTATGAGATCAAGGACAAGACACTTAAGTGATGGTCACTCGTTGAATCCCTCGTTTAAAATATCAGGAGCTGTGGGAAATGATGATGTTAATAAGAGTTCCCAACTTGCTGCAACTGGTAAACATTTAATAAGTGCATTTGATAAGAAAAATGCTGCAATTAGTGCAGTAGATGATAGGAAAAATACTGCAGTATCAGAGAGAAGTGTAAAGGGAGGGACTACTGATTTGGTAGTGGGGTTGAGGGAGAACTCGTTGCTTGAAGGCAAAAACTCAACAGTTATTGGCAGCTGTTTCCAGGGTGTCAATAAACTGAGACCCTTAAGGCAAAGAAGACCGAGTGCAAAGTGGCTTGAAAGTTTAGCATATGATAAGCGCACAAGAAGAGTGTCGTCTCCCAGGCTTAGAACAGTAAGATCATTATCGGATACTTCTGAGCAGAGTATCTTTGGAGACATTGATAATATTCTTCTTGAAACTGAGAGAACTTCAGCACTTGGAATAGCAAGGATAAAGGACCCCAGCAATGAATCTGAGAAGACTCCAAGCAGTAATGTAAGTACAGAGGAAAATAATGCTAAAGTAGCCATCTCCTCTGCTATTGTTAATGAGAATGCATTGAATAAAGACAGTGATAGTGAAAAGATGATAAGTAATGTCGGAATAGTTAACAACATGAAGGAAGATGAGGCTAACATGGACGATAGTGTAACAGCTGAAGTGATAGGAGACAATGTAGATAATATTGTTAAGTGCTTAGATGATGTGAAAGACAGAGTTGAAGAACATGATGTTTCAAAAGAGAGTGTTGGAAGAGTAGACAATTTTATGAAGCATGTTACTGAAAGAGAAGTTGACAGTATTATTGATTGTTCTGAAGTTAAAGCAAATGATAATCCATTGCAGAAGCGCAATATACATGACAGTGCTACAAAGCCTCTGGAGAAGCACTCTCTCATGGAAAATATTAGTATTAGTGAGAAATCAGTTAATGAAAATTCAATGGTGTCCCCTAAAGATATCTGTCCCTCTAATGCAGTGATAGCCAAAACAAAGAGAGCAGCTAAATATAAAAAGAAAAGTAACAAAAGCAGACCTAGAGACAAATGTAGTGTTTATAAACACATAGGATTTTTACGTAATGGAAAAGAAAAGATAGTCCTTAATGAAGATAAAAATAAAGATCTGTCAGGTTCTTTAGAAAGTCCAATTCGAGATATAAAGTTAGTAAAAAATTATAATGAAGAAATCCATCAAACAGAGGAAAAAGTTACTTCAAAACAACCTCTTGATACAAATGCAGTTGATGTGGATAAAAGTGAACATGAGCAGGAATTTGCACTCAGCCTTGAAAATAATTGTCCAGTTAAGGAAATTATGCTAGAAGTAGGCAGTCTGAACAAGAAGTTAAGAGTTGATCACTCTGCATTTAATAAACCTGAAGAAATTGAGAATTGCTCATCAGGTGAAAAATTAGAAATAGAAAAGATCCCCAGTCAGCTTGGAGATACAAAAACTTTAAATAAGATGCCAGACAGTGTAATGGAGATTGCTAGCAAAGACTATATTCAGGACACTTGTAAAACCATTGATAGTAATGAAACTGAACATTGCAGAATGGAAGAAGATAAACAAATTAATAATAGTCATGCAAACACTGAGAATATATATGATAAAATATCTGTAGACAGTATTCCATTGTGTATAAATCCCAAACCTTCCAGTCCTAATAAGAGTGAGACTACTGGAACTACCGACCTTTTTGATACGAGTCAGATGACATCCGAGACAGAGTCAGTAATAGCAAAGGTCAACAAAATCATGAGCAGTGTGGATGTCTCTACCTCCTCTGAATGGAGCATGAAAGAGGAAAGTTGTTGTGGTAAAACATTTACCAGAAGTAGATCAAGAGTGTCTTCTCTGCTGATTGCAGTAAATGAGGCAATTAAGGAGGAGAACACAGATGAAAAAGCTATTGGAAGTGAAGGTTTTACGGCAGACATAGGAGATTTTTCTTGTGCAGGAAATGATACCTCATCATTTGAAAGGTCATCTTTTTCAGATGCATCAGCCTCTGGTAATAAAGAACCAGAATTGAAAAAATATGACTTGTCTCCTAAGAGTTGCCCTGATGAATCTCCTAGGCAGTGGCTTGGTCGCGGAGCTAAACTAAAGGCTCAGGTACTTATTCAGGATCAACAAACTGGAGTGACAGACTCTCATGTATTTTCTAGTCATAGCCCTATTCCTTTTAAAGGTAAAATTAACCCTCCACCAAAGCTTAGAAATTCTGTGAACTGTGGCAGTGATGATATAACTCTAAACCCAAAAACAAAAATATCTCAAACTGAAACAGTGTCAGGGCCAAAATCTCCTGATGAGTCTAGCAAGGTGTTAAAGTCACCTAAATCACCAAGAAAAGTCTCTCTTGAAGAGCGTGAATGGCAAGCTAGAGGGGCTAAACTAAAAGCACAGATTATGATAACAGATCAACAGACGGGCCAAACTAATACCAAAGTTGAGAGTTTACCAAATGTTTCCCCTAAATATCATTTTGCAAGTCCTCCTCCAAATAAAAAGGCAAAGCAAGAGAGCCCTGGAAGTGAATGGCAAGCACGAGGGGCTAAATTAAAAGCACAGATTTTGATATCTGATCAACAGAGAGGGCAAACTAGTACTAAATATTTTGCAAGCTCTCCTTCGAATAAAAAGTCAAAACAAGAGAGCCCAGGAAATAATAGGGATATCCGTTCCTATTTTGTTTGTAAGTCGCGGGAAAAAATTTCCACAAAATCAAGCCCTGAAGTTAGCACTTCACCATGTTCTTCCAAAAAAATTGATTCTTCACCTGGTGGCTCACTGAATCGGACAGCCCCTCAAAGTGTTCTCTCTCCCAATTTCTGTAGCCCTGAAAGTGTTAGCAATACCCCTAAACCAAGTCCATCTATTAGTAACAGTATCCCTGAACCAAGTCCAAATAATAGAAAGAGAAAGTTGAAATTATATACAGTGACAAATACTGACATTAGAAATTTTTTCAACCCAGTTAGTGGGTCCAAAAGAAAAGTAGATAGTATTTCATTATGTGATAACACCAAATCTCTGAAACTTGAAAAAGAAAACAAATCTTTGAAACTTGAGGAGGAAGTGTCTCCGGGCAGAGTTTCAGATAGCAGTGTAAAGGAGAATGTGTTTACTAATCCTGAACAAAGAAATGTTAAAAGTAGCAACAATGCACAAGTTTTATTCAGATCCAAAGTGCCTAATCTTATTCCTAATATCCAAAATAGTTTACCAAATTTTGAAGGATTCCAGTTCCGCTCCAGACGGTCAGGCCTTCGTGCAAAGTCTCTGATTCGACTAGTGTCCTTGCTGGAAAAGAAAAGGTGCTCTGGATTAAGCAATTTCCCATTTCCTCTTGATCAGTTATGTGACTGGAATGATGGAATATTAGATATTAAAGTGTTTGATAACAGATTCTAGATATACAATTATATTTTTTTAATGTTTTTTATGGTTTTAATTAATGCACTTTTCAGAAATCTCATGGTCTCGTGCACCTTCCTTTATATATATATATATATATATATATATATATATATATATATATATATATATATATATATATATATATATATATATATATATATATATATATATATATTATTTTGTAGTGATTTTTCCCAATATATCTTGTAGTTAGGAAACATGCAGGTAATTTGAATATATATACACTTTATTCGCTTTTTCCTCGTGTTTATAATTCGCGAATTTGGAATAACGCCTTTAAAAAATAATAGTAAAAAAATACGAAATTCGCGAATAACGCCCATGCATAAAATTTGAAAAAGAATTTTTCATTTTGGTAAATAATCGACCTGTCGTAGTATTAATCACTACGTTAATATTACTACCAGAAGGGTGCAAGGTAAGAACGGACAAGCTGTGGTTCGTTTAACTTAATTTATTTTAGAGTACAACTTATACGACACCTCAATGCCCCCGACCCTTATGACTATCAAAAAACTCTGATCTATTCGTGTCCCGGGGAAAGTACTGACTAAAGCTCACTCTCTCTGACTGCCTCGGGTATTCTTGAAGTACTCAAAGGGCAGGGCGTGTCATCCTGTACAGTTTTGCCAATAGGCTTCCAGGATCAAAGGGGAGTCCTTCCTCTTTGGGGAGGAGCTATTTCAACGAGCCTATTGGGCAGTAGAGGGTCCAAATCGCCCAGGGCTATTGGGTATCTCTCCAGGGCATGTACATACGTACGGGTCAAATGTTTGTGTTTCTAGTGATTTTGGGAATGGCTAACTTCTTGGCCTTTCCCATCCTCTTCAGGTACTTGATGCCAGATGCTAAGTCCCATGGGTCCAGTCATATATCTCCTTGACACTTTGTACAAACGTTGACTGTACCCAAGAAAAACAATTGGGAGAGTATTTAATTTCACCTCTGATCTCCAGCCTCACATGTTTCTCTTCAGGACTTGTGTCAGGTTTCAGGTCCTGACTTCAGCAGGATTTCATATAACTTCAGCAAGACTTCAGATGCTTGAGACATCCCCCACCGCCAAACTGAAATTTCTCTATTTCAGACGGAGCATCAGTTATCTTCTGAGAGCTTTTTTCTATATATTCTAAGTGACATTGTTTTACAAGAAAAAACGGGGATGAATTATTTAAAGTGTTGTCTAATAATTCCTATTTCTATGAAATTCTAAACAGATTACAGGAACATACTATTATTCTTGTTGCTCAATAACAATCTTCAGAAAGAGCTCCTATTTAGATGATCTAAAACATACAGAACGTTTGTTTTCTTGGGGAGAGATTGATGTAAATATATTCTTACACTAAGTATTAAAAAATAGAAAATAATAAATAAACTTTACCATTACGATTACAATGTACAATTATTCATTATTAACCACATTATTTTTTTTTTAAGAGCAAAAACGAGTTTAGATCATTACGTTACTTTTTTTTTTTTTTTTAAACACATAGTTTGGTTGTATATTATTAAGGTAAAATTTGAATCATGATTTAATCTTTGCATCCACTGAGTTCGCAGAAGAACCCACTCTTCATTTAATTCCTCGGCCGAGGGGCGGTATGCAGATCTTTGTGAAGACTTGTGCTGAAAAAAAAACCTTACCTAGGAACTGGAGCCATCTGACGCCATTGAAAATGTAAAGTCAACAACCAATGGTAATAAATAAAAAAAAAAAGAAATTTAGCATTACAATTGCAATATGTACTTATGACTCAATGACAACAGGTTACAAGAGTTTAAATGAAATCAGTATGATTACGTTAGGCAAATTATATAAAACATAAGTATGTATGAATTTTCAAATTGTAATAGTTAATAACGTACTACAGTAACCCCTCGCTATATCGCGGTTCACCTATCGCGAATTCAGTGCATCGCGGATTTTTTTGTGGCAAAAAATTATTGTTTTTTTTTTTTTATAATAATAATGATTTAGACACCAGGACGGGCCAAAAAATGATAACATAAAACAGCCTTTGTCAGGTTGTAAAGAGAAACAGAGATGGTGAGTGTAATGACCTGCCAGGTGTGGAGGGATTATAAAAGATGTGTAGTGAATATCCAATTCTTTGCTGGGTTTTAATATACCTCTGCATTACATTCATGATGTCTATTCCAAAAATTCTCCTTAGATATTGATATTATTATTATTATTGGCAACAATAATTTTCCTTTGATGATGATTTTGGAGATTATTATTATTATTATTATTAAGGACTCATCATTGTATGTCTGTTGGTGTATTTACTTTAAGAACTGTGTACAGTGCCCCTCCCTAGTTGGCTTGGACAAAGAGGGTGTGGGGGATTGGGTAGGAAGAATGTTGGAGAGAGAGAGAGATGCACCCTTTTAAAGTTCCATCAGGAAATGAAGACAGAGTGAATTTAAAATGGAGGGAAGTTTATTATTAATTTCTCTCTCTCTCTCTCTCTCTCTCTCTCACTTTGTTTGGAGTTTATCTAATTTTCAAGATTATAGTATTATTAATATTCCTTGCTTGTAAACACTATTTTATCTATCTGCACAAAATTATAACATAAATAGTGTCAGCTGAGTGAAAAAGAAAACGTATATAATTCATTCAAAGAAAACGTATATCAGACTTTATTACATGGGAAATTAAATGAAATACCTGTACAGTATATATATTCTCTACATGCTATTCCCCTATACGAATTACAAAATCGTAATAATAATAATAATAATCTCCACAATCATCATCATAGGAAAATTATTGTTGCCAATAATAATAATAATAATAATAACAATAATATGATCTAAGGAGATTTTTTGGAATAGACATCATGAAAGTAAAGCAGAGGTATATTAAAATCCAGCAGAGAATTGGATATTTATTACACTTTTATTATCCCTTCACATCTGACAGGTCATTACACTCTCCATCTGTGTTTCTCTTTACAGCCTGATAAAGGCAGTTTTATTTTATCATTTTTGGCCCGTCCTGGAAATTCACCTATCGCGGCCAGTCCCGGAACCGAATCCCCGCAATAAACGAGGGGTTACTGTACTTTAAAAACATAGAATTCAGCATGCACAATTAGTAAATGGCACTTATTATAAGAAACCTTATCCTATAATTTCTATACCCATCATACTACTATAGGACATTGATTTGTCTTAAAACTAGGACTTATAACTATTTCTTTTAGAGGACATTTCTTTCTTTGTGTCCTCCAGGCGCTGTCAAGGACGATGGGGATTTTCTCTCTTCCGTGTTTTCATCAGTTTGATTACATGGCTTCTACTGTGACTTCAGAATTTAAGAATTTTGGTTTTCTCTTTTGCTCATTAAATCTCTTGCTAGGCTTTCATGTATGTTTCTAATTATCCACTCCTCCACCTGTCCTCTTCGCGGCAGGCCCGGGTTTGTACACGTACCACGAATCTTCTTCTTATCTGGAGACTGGCAAGACAAAAGGGAGGGCGTCGATGCATCATCCAGCTTAACCGCAACCCCTCCCGCTCGCTTTCATGTGACTTTTGAGGTGGCCCTTGATTCTAACCATCTCGCACGCTCCTGCGCAACTAAAGCGCCTCTCACTTCAAAAGCTGAAAAATACAATCACACTGAAGTAGATTCCAAGGACGGAAATTAGAGCCTAATGTCGCTAATATAACTGCAAGAAAGACTTCATATGACTTCTGGGTACAAACAATGGCATATATTTGTATTCCGAGGCCATACTTCGCCTCTCCTGTAACTGTAGGCACTTGCAATTTCTATTTAATGGGCAACAGGGACCCGTTTGAGAGAAAACAAAAAGAAACTTAGGATTTTAGAGTTTGCAGGTCGGGGCTTCCTGAAAATACGTTTTTACTTGCACATATATCTACACCGTTCAGATAGGCGTCTACAATTCTTTAACAGGTAGCTGAATCACAAATAATTTATTTATGCATGATCTTACTTCTTTCGTTTATCTGAAAAAATCATTAAACACTGGGGCCAGTCACTAAAGAGATACTTTTATTAATAGTGACTGCCATCACATAAAAGCATGAATTCAAAACAATTACAAGTTATTTTGTTACTGCTGACGGCATGGCTAAAATAATAATTAGTGAAAGGCCATGGAGTGATAACAGCAATAACAGCCCACAAAATGAGAGTAGCAAGAATAAAAAATCACGTTCACAGTAGCTAATAGTAATCAAAGGAAAACAACTAAAAAATAACAACATTAACTCAGGAATAACAGTGCGTATGCACATGAGACAGGCATTTGGAAGTAAGAACAGAGTCTTACACTCATACTTCACAACAATGCTCTGTTTAACACTGTCTCTTTGGTTATTCGAATTCCTTCTGTCATAAAATATATATCCTAGCACGTATATATAGGATCTTATTCGTCACTTCTGGATGCCCAATTTGTCAGTGGGAGTTTTATCTATTCCCTAAAACAGTTTCAATATGTGGCAGAAAGATTTATACAATAATCATTTCTACTGATGTCTTATCAGTATTTATGCAATAACAGCATGCAAAAATTAATCAACTGAAATAAAATGTGGGCACACTTAGCGCCTAGCAACACTGTAAAAGACAATAAAAAAGAATCAATAACGACAACATTCTGTTAGCATCATAATAATAATAATAAACCTTTATTTCCATTACAATACAATGGGTATTCGTCAGCCGGGGCATGCCCCAACCCCCCACTGTGGTGCCCAACCACAGCAGTTCCTGCCAGTAAACAGCTTAAACTGTCGGTCTTGGACGGGGACCGATCTTTCGACCTCATGAATGCGAAGCCAGCGCGTTGCCACTGTACTAGCCAGGAAGGAGTACGTATCAGTTCCAGAGTAGAGTGAAAGATGGGAGAAAGAGAGAGGAAGAAAAGGGTTGTCTGGGCGACCTTGAAATACTTCGTGGTCTACACCCATATGGTTCGAGAAAGGGGGACTTCCTTCCTTCCAACACATTCACTGAAAACTCAAAAGTCTAAATTTATACAAGAGTATTTTTACATATAAAAACAAAAAATAAGCAAAGAGACAGTGAACAAACACGAGCAATAACTACTGGTAGAGTTTTACGTTTATTGCCGGAGGGCTATTTTTATCCCTCAACTAACAAAAAAACAAAAGAACTTAGCGTACAACTGCAGAAACATCGAAGCATAAATCCATTCTTTTCTTTTTAACATCGCAAAGTGCTTTACTGAAATAAGCATATACATCCTTGTCTATTACAACAATCTTTTCTCTTTCTATAAATTTGAGGGGTGAGTCGAAGCACACACTCGCTATAAGTCATCCTGCCTCTGATGAAATCAAAGCAAAATACTACAATCACACGTGATAATATCTCTACTACTACCAACAAAATTACAATTATCTTTTCTTAATAAACGACTTAAAAGGACTTATCATTATTTTTAAATTTCAAACTCAACATATAAACTCTGGGAATTTCAATTATTTTAATTAGCTTAATGGTAATTATAAATCTCATGGCAGTAATAGTAATCAATAACAATTATCTCTAGATAAACTTTTTCAAAATTCTTTAATTATAATATATTAAAGGGAACAAGATATTAAAATATTGTTTTAACCCAAGAAATAATTTGTTTAAAAAAACGTGTATATAAAAAGAATATAGAAAGTTTGACTCTGTGTATGCGGTAATAGAATTTAAAAATCATATTTCATTTGCAACATTAAAGAATGCATTTAGCTTCAGTTTCATAATCTCTTAAGGAGTTGTACATGAACAATTAATATATATATATATATATATATATATATATATATATATATATATATATATATATATATATATATATATATATATATATATATATATATATATATATATATATATATATATATATATATATATATTCTTCTACTATCTCAAATTAACTTTTTTGAGTGACGAAGCATATATATATATATATATATATATATATATATATATATATATATATATATATATATATATATATATATATATATATATATATACTTCTACTATCTCAAATTAACTTTTTTGAGTGACGATTCAACAGAACTACCTCGGGAGGCAGGGGGAAGTTCGACATACAACTGTTCTGTTTATTTGTCCATACTTACGCACGGTTGGGTATTTTATTACCCTCCTTTTATTACTCTGTTTTCCTACCCCAATACTGCCCAAGGTTTGCCCTTAGGGCCGCAGCTGACTAGCTTTTGCAGGGAGATGTGCGGACGGGCGCTCTTTTCTCCCCTGTTCCTTCGGCTTCTGTATCAACTTCGTCTCTTTCAAAAATGGGAAACGGCTGTGTAACATTCTTGTGGTCGCTTCTTGTCAGCTTACACACCTTCTTTATGACCAAGCTGGAATGATAATGGCAAACTTTATCACTGCGTAAATCTCTAAGTGTTATATTATTATGCGCTATCTCTAATACTCGGTATGGACCTAGATACAAGGGGGACATTTTATGCTGGCGGTTAACATTTTTTACATAGACTCTATCGCCTACCTTGGCTTCATGCCTCTTTGTGCTATGCCTAATATCATACTCTTTTGCATACCTCTCTTTCTGTTTATCCAGGATGGCTGCCGTAAGTTCGTAGGTCTTTCTGGTAGTATTTACGACAAACGTTCTGAGACTTTCAATATCGTATACTGGCAAGAGCTATTGCGTTGCAAATGTATCCCAGGGTAGCTTGGGATCTTCCCCAAACACTAGGAAATAAGGGGAGTCACCGATTGACCTATGATAAGCAAAATTTAGGGTCTGTTCCGCTTGTTTCAGGTGCAGGTTCCATCCTTGGGGATCAGAGGCAGCGAGTTGATTTAATAGTGTAATGATGGAGGCATTTCTTCTTTCTACTACCCCGTCAGCTTGCGGTCTATATGCTTGGACCGCTATATGGTTAACTCGCGCTAGCTCGCATAAGCCCCTGAAAATTTCGTTCATGAATTTGCGTCCATTATCAGTTACTACTTCTTGAGGAAATCCAAATACTAAAGTGAACTGGTGCAGGGCAACGGCTACCGAGGCTGCGCTCTATCCTTCATTGCGTACGTGAAGGTGTATCTTGTGCATTCGTCTGTGAGTACGAAAATGTACAAATAGCCATCATATGATGTGGGCAGGGGGCCTATCAAATCACAATGAACTGTTTCCCATTTAAAACTGCATCTCAGCCAGATTCGGGCAGGTGGGACCGTATTATGCTGCCGTTTGAAGCAATTGCACACATGACAGTTTTTAATATATGCTGCAACATCTTTATACATCCCTTCCCAGTACAATTGGTACTTAGCAACCGATATGTTTTCTTGATTCCCATATGGCTGGCCGTGGGACTCGTATGACACAGAAAGAGGGCGTGACCGTGGAACTCCTCGGGAAGTACAGCCGCGTATCCCCCTTCTCCGTTCTTTCGCTTGAACATTTTATACAGTATTCATTCTTCTATTATGAATGAATTGATTCGGCAAGAGTTTCTTCACCTCTCTCCAAAACGTATCCCCGTCCTGCTTCCTTACGAGCTCCTTGCGATTCCACCCACAAGTGCCCCCCTCCCGCTCATTCATACTCTCTCGCTCACTCACTCGTTCATATTCGCAACTCACTCTGTCTTTTCTCTCCCTCACTTCCCCCATTCATTCTTTTATTTACCTTGCAAGGATGTTTTTCCCCATCACTCTGAAGGAGTGTGTGCGCGGAATTGGGATCGGCCCCCGCAGTTGCAGGATGGTTCGTGTCCACAGTCCGATGACTTGCGTTTCTCATCAAACGGGTAATGGCCAGGGCGGGGACTTCCCGCACTCCCCTGCTCAGGGCGTCTGCTACTTTGTTACTCTTTCCAGGTACATACTCGAACCCCTGTATATTAAACTGCATTAGTCTTAACAGCCATCGGGAAAGTCTCTGCCGATCGCGATGTCGGAGGCGTCACACGTGACACAGAACGCCCGATCAAACTTAGAATAAGCGAGTACTTGAGTAGACATTAAGACTCTTTTTAAAGCTACTAACACGGCCTCGTGCTCAGGCGTCCAGCAAGTCTGGTGCGTATTTCGGAGTCTATCTAGGGGCTGGGAAATGTCTGCGTATTTCTCAATAAATTTATGGTAGTACGATCAAAGTCAGAGAAATTATCTAACATCTTTGCAAGTTTTGGGTCTCGCAAAATTCTCTGTGGCTTTTACTTTATCATGCAATACTGCCACACCCGTGTGTTTTTGCGTCCCGTTTGCACGCACTGCTCCCGTCAGTAGAACGGTTTTCCGCAGGGCACTTCGCACAATACTTTGCCGCATGTACGTATTATCGGCAATTTTACTCACTGAACTCATGAAAGATTCGATCCTCATCGCATACCAGTTCAGCTGTTCTCCGTGTCTTCGAGGGCTATTCCTAATCTTAGCGATTAGCGTTTCTTCACTCTTGTCGCACTGAAATATTTTAGGAATCGATCCTTAAAAGTTTCCCAATGTTTTATATTTGACCACTCGTCTTCGCCCACGGTCTCGGATGCAAATCCGGTGCACATTTGCACTGCTTCGTTTATTCGGTACTCATCAGTCCACTCGGCGCTTCTCATCCGCAGACCCAAATGTTTTAGGAAGTCGGTTTCGCTGTCGCCGTCGACCAAGTTCCTTATTGAAGGAGCGGTGTCGGCACTGGTTTGTAGGCATCGCACTTGCTCCTCTAATTCGAGAATTCTCCAGTTTTTGTCCTCCTCACTCATTTCCTGTATTGGAAGGTATTGTTCTATGTTTGCCATTCTTTTTTTCTTCGCACGGGTTTCAACTGGCATAGAAAATTGTCTCTCGTACGTATTTAGGCAGGGATCCCACCACTGCCACAACTGTCATAGGGTTAATCACTATTTATGTTAATATTACTACCAGAAGGGTGCAAGGTAAGAACGGACAAGCGGTGGTTTGTTTAACTTAATTTATTTTAGAGTACAACATATTCGACACCTCAATGCCCCCGACCCTTATGACTATCAAAAATCTCTGATCTATTTGTGCCCCGGGGAAAGTACTGACTAAAGCTCACTCTCTCTGACTGCCTCGGGTATTCTTGAAGTACCTATAGGGCAGGGTGTCATCTTGTACAGTTTTGCCAATAGGCTTCCAGGATCAAAGGGGAGTCCTTCCTCTGGGGAGGGGCTATTTCAACAAGCCTATTGAGCAGAAGAAGGTCCAAATCGGCCAGGGCTATTGGGTATCTCTCCAGGGCATGTACATACGTACGGGTCAAATGTTTGTGTTTCTTGTTGTTTTGGAAATGGCTAACTTCTTGGCCTTTCCCATCCTCTTCAGGTACTTGATGCCAGATGCTAAGTCCCATGGGTCCAGTCATATATCTCCTTGACACTTTCTACAAACATTGACCGTACCGAAGAAAAACAATTGGGAGAGTATTTAATTTCACCCTTGATCTCCAGCCTCACATGCTTCTCTTCAGGACTTGTTTCAGGTTTCAGGTCCTGACTTCAGCGGGACTGTATATAACTTCAGCAAGACTTCATATGCTTGCGACAGACCGCCTCGGAGGCACTTTTCCGCCATCCTTCTCCTCTTTGACCGCTTAATGCGATCGGATATTATGAAGATAATGGAAAAAAAGCTTTAAACAGCAAAAAATTTTTCGATATAATATCATTAGGGAAATAACGTGTGAGAGTGCATCAGCTAACAATGCTAACAATAGCGGTTTCGTGGGAATGACGAGTGACGACGCCTAATAGTAGATATTGGAACTACTGTGCGTATTTTAATAAGATTTTATATGCTTTTATTCTTATTTATTGTACAATAACATGATTTTATGTGCTTTTGTTTTTATTTATTGTACAGTAACATGATCTCATGTGCTTTTAATGGTTTTCTAGTGATATTATGATTCCAATATTTGTAGCGGACAGATGTACAGTCGCTAACAATGCTAACAATAGCGGTTTCGAGGGAATGACGAGTGACGATGCCCAACAGTAGATATTGGAACTACTATACGTATTTTAAGAAGATTTTATATGCTTATATTCTTATTTATTGTACAATAATGTGATTTTATGTGCTTTTGTTTTTATTTATTGTACAGTAACATGATTTCATGTGCTATTAATGGTGTTCTAGTGATGTTATGATTCCAATATTTGTAGCGGACAGACGTAAAGTTGCTAACAATGCTAACAATAGTGGTTTTGTGGGAATGACGAGTGACGATGCCTAATGGTAGATATTGGAACTACTGTACGTATTTTAATAAGATTTTATATGCTTTTATTCTTATTTATTGTACAATAGCATGATTTTATGTGCTTTTGTTTTTACTTATTGTACAGTAACATGATTTCATGTGCTTTTAATGATTTTCTAGTGATAATATGAGTCCAATATTTGTAGCGGACAGACGTAAAGTTGATTATAATGACGTAAACTTTATTTATTTTTTATTTTTCCATATATATTTTTGAAAACCGACGTATAATCGAGAATGACTTAACTCGAATCGACCTAAGCCGAGGTATATATATATATATATATATATATATATATATATATATATATATATATATATATATATATATATATATATATATATATATATATATATATATATATATATTTATATATATATATATAATCTAGTTTCAGAAATAATTTTTGTGTAAATTTTATGCAGATAATCAATTTGTTTGCATTGAATGTAATATAGTTCTACTTTACATTAATTTATTCTAGTTAAAAAAAAGTATTATTCTATTTATCTATAGCCTGTCTATCTATATGTCTTTCTGTCGATCAACTTACATAACTGTCTATTTTGCAAAGTATGTCTTTATCTCTGAATAAATTCATTGACTTTAATAATGAATTGCTGATTATTCTGCTTTATAAGTACAGAAGCTTTTGTGACACAAATATAATAAATATTTAAGAAAATACTATAATGTGAAACAACTTATTTTACTATAATAATAATAATAATAATAATAATAATAATAAAGGTAAATGTTTACTTTTACACACTACCTAGGAAAGAATGTTGTAACTTATAAGGTTAAATTCAGTAGTAGTAGTAGTAGTAACTATTCAATTTTACATCCAAAGTTAGGAAATGTAATTATATTTACAATATTATTAGGTTAATCATAGGTTAGATAAGGTAAGTTAGTTCAATTTTAGTTAAAAAAGGGAGTTGGGACAATATTTTTTAGTTGTTTTATATCGTATTCAGGGGTTCGTCCTTTAATTTCACTCTTTGGGATGTGAAAATAAAGATTTACCATTAATAATAATTATATATTATTATTATTATTATTATTATTATTATTATTGTTGTTGACGTAATGTACATTGTTTAAAACTTATTATTATTATCATTATTATTTTTATTATTATTATTATTATTATTGCTTTAAATGTACTTCGTATGAAAGTACCCACATACACAAATAGTAACAGTGATGATAATTACAATTCTATAAATTATTTGTTGATATTGTTACCACTAATATTTTAACCTAAAAAAAATAGTAAATAAATATTAGTAAGCTGTAGAAGAGCAGGATGCGGGAGAACGAACCTCTATCTGCAAACATTTTGGCGCTTCCGTATCAGCTGATACACCCTCGCATGCTATTTCTCTGATGATATTATATTGAAAGTTTATTTGCTGTTTGTTCTTAATGCTTTTTTTCAATTCTTTTCATAATATTTGATCGCATTAAGCGGTAGAAGAGGAGGAGGATGCTGGAGAACGAACCTCTAACCAAAACGTTTTGCCGATTCCGTATCAGCTGATGCTTATTCAGGCACAATATCATACTCATGAAATATTTATTTACTCATCCTATTTGGGGTTTATCTAATTTTCAAGATTATAGCTTATTATTAATATTCCTTAGTTCTAAACATTATTCTATCTAACGAGCAGGCTGCACGAAATCTTAACTTAAATAAAGTCAGCTGAGAGAAAAAGAAAATGGATACAATTCGTTCAAAGAAAACGTATATCGTACTGTACATGGGAAACTTAAATGAAATATATATATTCTCTACATGCTATTTCCCTAATGATATTATATCGAAAATTTGTTTCCTGCTTGTTCTTAATGCTTTTTTTCAATCTTCATAATATCACGTTGATATAAATTTACGCTTGCGCACTGTACTTAATAAAGTAAAGGGTGGTTTGTTAACAGTGCAGAGATGGTTTATACAAAAAAGGTAAAAATAAATGTAAAATATCTATAATATATATGGCTCCTACTTCGCGATTTTTCATCTATCGCGGCGGGTCCCAGAACCCCAGAACCGAACCCCCAAAATAAATGAAGGAGCACTATATATATATATATATATATATATATATATATATATATATATATATATATATATATATATATATATATATATATATATATATATATATATACTTTGTTCGCTTTTTCTGCGTATTTATAATCCGCGAAATTGGAATAACAACCCTAAAAAATAATAGTAAAAAAATACTAAATTCGCGAATAATGCCCATACAAAAAAATTCGAAAGTTTTTTAATTTTAGTAAATAATCGAGTGCCTTGGAGGCACTTTTCCGCCATCCTCCTCTTCTTTTACCGCTTAATGCGATTGGATATTATGAAGAAAATTAAAAAAAGCCTTAAGAACAAACAGCAAACAAATTTTCATGTAATATCATCAGGGAAATAGCGCACAAGGGTGCATCAGCTGATGCGTAAGTGGCAAAATGCTTGCCGATAGAGGTTCATTCTCCTGCATCCTCCTCCTCTTCTCCCGCTTAATGCGATCGAATATTATGAAGAAAACTTAAAAAAAGCATTAACAACAAACAGCAAACAAACTTTCGATATAATATCGTCAGGAAAATAGCGTGTAGAGAATATATATATTTCATTCTAGTTTCCCCGATATAAGTTTTCTCTGTAACGAATCGTATAATTTTCTTTTTATCTCAGCTGACTTTGTTTACGTTTAGATTTCGTGCAGCATGGTCAATATGTAAAGAAGATAGAATAATGTGTAGAACCAAGGAATATTAATACTAGAATCTCGAAATTTAGATAAACCCCAAATAGAGTGAGTAAATGAATATTTTGTGAGTAAGATATTGTGTCTTAATATTGATAAGTATCAGCTGATACAGAAGCGGCAAAACGTTTGCCGATAAAGGTTCGTTCTCCCGCATCCTCCTAATCTACCGCTTAATGCGATCGAATATTTTGAAGAAAACTGTAAAAAAGCATTAAGAACAAACAGCAAACAAACTTTCGATATAATATCGTCAGGGAAATAGCGTGTAGAGAATGTATATATTTCATTTAAGAGTCCCCGATATACGTTTTCTCTGTAACGAATTGTATAGTTTTCTTTTTCTCTAAATTGACTTTATGTTTAGATTTCGTGCAGCATGATCGATATGTAAAGAAGATATAATAATGTTTTGAACCAAGGAATACTAATACTATAATCTTGAAAATTAGATAAACCCCAAATAGAGTGAGTAAATAAATATTTTATGAGTAAGATATTATGCTTGAATAGTGATAAGCATCAGCTGATACGGAAGCGGCAAAACGTTTGCCAATAGAGGTTCGTTCTCCCGCATCCTCCTCCTCTTCTACCTCTTAATGCGATCAAATATTATGAAGAAAATTGGAAAAAAGCATTAAGAACAAACAGCAAACAAGCTTTCTATATATCGTCAGGGAAATAGAGTGCGAGGGTGCATCAGCTGATACGGAGGCCGCAAAACGTTGCATCTTTGTGCTCACCACCACCATTCATGTCCCATTGTATGCCTGTTGCCCACCGCATAATAGAGTGCATTAATTTGTTTACTTTACAGTAAAGCTGTATATCTTTTATACTGTACACTATTTGCATGTTAATATAAATAACTACGAGTCTTTCTGCTTTGTTATGTACTTATAAAATATGTTTTATTTATCTTATATCTTTGGTATAGTGTGTCTATGGATGGTTGTGAATGGAGCTATGCCCATTATCATTGTTTATTTTGGAAAATAACTCGTTAAATTAAGCGAACTTAAAATACGCGGCACTTCTGAGAACCTATCTTTGTGTTATTCCAAGAACTGGGTGTATATATATATATATATATATATATATATATATATATATATATATATATATATATATATATATATATATATATATATATATATATATAGTTTTCGTAATAGCGCAAAGATAGGTTCTCAGAAGTGCCGCGTATTGTAATAATCGCGTAATGTAATGAGTCATTTTCCATAAGAAACAATGTTAATGGGCATAGATACATTTCACAACTGTACATAGACACACTATACCAAAGATATAAGATAAGTAAAACATATTTTATAAGTACTTAACAAAGCAGAAAGACCTGTAGTAATATATATTAACAAGTAAATAATGTACAGTATAAAACATATACAGATTTACTGTACAGTAAACAAATTAATGCCCTCTGTTATGCAGTGGAAAACAGGCATACGCTGGGACGTGCATGGTGGTGGTGAGCATGAGGATGCAGGAGAACTAACCTCTATCTGCAAACGTTTTTGTTCTAGCACGCTTTTTCCCTGACGATATTTTATCAAGAGTTTGTTTGCTGTTTGTTCTTAATGCTTTTATTCCATTCTCTTCACAATATCCGATCGCATTAAGCGGTAGAAGAGGAGGAGGATGCGGGAGAACGAACCTCTATCTGCAAACGTTTTGCCGCGTCCATATCAGCTGATGCTCTCTTGCACCCTATTTCCCTGACGATATTATATAGAAAGTTTGTTTACTGTTTGTTCTTAATGGTTTTTTCCATTCTCTTCATAATATCCGATCGCATTAAGCGGTAGAAGAGGAGGAGGATGGGGGAGAACGATCCTCTATCTGCAAATGTGTTGCTGCCTCCGTATCAGCTGATGCACCCTCACACTCTATTTCCCTGACGATATCATATCGCAAGTTTGTTCTTAATGCTTCATTTCCATTCTCTTCATAATATCTGATCGCATTAAGTGGTAGAAGAGGAGGAGGATGCGGGAGAACGAACCTCTGTCTGCAAACGTTTTGCTGCCTTTGTATCAGCTGATGCACCCTAGCAAACTACTTCCCTGACGATATTATATCGCAAGTTTGTTTGCTGTTTGTTCTTAATGCTTTTTTTCAATACTCTTCATAATATCCGATCGCATTAAGCAGGAGAGCAAACCTCTATCTGCAAATGTTTTGCTGCCTCCGCATCAGCTGATGCACCCTCGCACGCTATTTCTCTGACGATATTACATCGCAATTTTGTTTGCTGTTTGTTCTTAATGCTTTTTTTCCATTCTCTTCATAATATCTGATCGCATTAAGTGATAGAAGAGGAGGAGCATGGTGGAAAAGTGCCTCCGAGGTGGTTGGTTATTTACTAAAATTAAATTTTTTTTTTTTTAATTTTCTTGCATGGGCGTTATTCGTGTATTTCGTATTTTTTTAATATTAGTTTTTAGGGGCGTTATTTCAATTTTGCGGATTATAAACACGCATAAAAAGCGAACTATATATATATATATATATATATATATATATATATATATATATATATATATATATATATATATATATATATATATATATATATATATATATATATACTGTATATTCAAATTACCTGCATGTTCCCTAACTACAAGATATATTAGGAAAAATCACTGCAGTATTTCTTATTTTTATATGTTTCTCACGAGAGGACTGGTATCCGGAGCATATTTTCATGCTCTTACCATTAATATATGACATATGTTGACATGCCTAAATGTGTAGTGGCATACGAGTATGATTTCATGACTGCTAAGTGAAAATGTATTCCTGTAACTGTGTATATAATTATGCAAGTGTATGTGTAATTTTGTAAATAATGAAAGCCTAGGGTTTATAATAAAATACGAACTAGGTCCTTATTTCTTAAATCAATACAGTGTATTGTGAAACAAATTATATTTTTGTAGATCATCTCAGTAATGCTTCCCATTTACAAGTTGCTTTCTCATATACAGTGTAATATGTTGTGAGCTTCCTTATAAAGAAAAGATCAGAATATAAAAGCTTGTCTTTTGTATATTTTTACCTTAATCAGAAAATTATTTCCAAGTTTAACCCTTTTATCATGTCACTTTTCGAGTGTAACAGACTTTTCTTTTTTTACCAAATTGTAAAATAGATTCCCAAGTTTATATTTTTTTTACCGAATCGTAAAATGAATTCCCAAGTTTTTAGAATGTATTTCAGTTTTCTTTGTTATATGGTTAAAAACGTACTTTAATCATTAATATATTCCTAACTATAAAGTCGCAAGTGAAAGGTAATACTTTTTTTTTAAGAGTTATGGAAAATCAGTAACTCCTTTAAATAGCCAAATAAAAATAATAACTGGTAAGCCGTTGAGTACTTTGAATGATTTTTTTACAGTGTAGTATTCTTTTTTGACTGTTGGAGATTACATTGCATGTCAATTTATTCTCTATATTTCCTCAAAAGATGGATTATGTTTACAGAATAAATATCTTTAGCAAACCTTACTGATAGCGATAATGGAGAAAATTTCCAATCAAGGTGTTAAGACCCATTATTTAATGTGACATTAATACTTTGGAAATTTTCGTATGTAATACAGGATAGAATCTAGTGAAGCAATAATATTCTTTTTGCATAACGGCCTTAGAACTTATGGTTTTTGTTCTTTTTATATATACCATACTTTGTAGAGTATATAATTGTTTAAAGGAGATGTCATTTCCTACTAAAGCCATGAGAGTTGCTGCAAATATCAAAAAAGAGCAGGCATTTTCTGTCTAGTTGAAAATATGGAAGGAGGGATTGCCACATCTTGACTCCCTTATCCATTTTAATTGCTACTTGTGTGGGATTCTCTCTCCAGCACCACCTAGGAAATCACTTGTCAGCTATGAATACAGCAAATGCTCAGGTAATATTCTCTCTTCCTCGACCAATAATTATAACATCTTTATTTCCTTATGGTAAAATGGAAGTAAATTTGTATTATGTCATAATGTATATAATGCTGGATAGTTAATTTTTGGTACTTATCCTCCACTATGTCAATTATGTGTAACAGTCACTAGATGGTACATCAGGATCAGCAATACGTAGCTCAGTTGTTGGATTGAAAACTTCGAGTCTCGACCACAGAGGAATCATACTGTTTGCAAGAACTTCATGGTCAATAACCTAAATCACTGGAAATATTGAGTGCTCCTGGTAGCTACTTTGGGAATGGCTGTATTATCTGACCTATTAAATTATCAGTCCATCATCTACAACAGATTATGGCTATATGTGGCCAGGCACATTTCAAACTTAGACTTTGATATGGAGATTCAATGCTTTATTCTTTAAAGTACTGTTCTTCTCTGCCATTTAACCTTTGCCTTCCACTACATTGATATTGTGATGTTACACCCAGTGTCATCACTAGGAGAGTATATTCCTCACCTGATGACACCAAAAGAAGTTTCCCAGCTTAAATGTATCGGTTTACTTACAAGCTAAAATATTATGCTTATTTACAATATGAACCATCTAATGTACTCTGGTTAGACTTGTAACAGATAAAAGAAATCACCAAAAATTCTTGGTTGATCTGGTATGGTAGGAGGTCCTTGGTGGGTAACCCCATTGGGTGACACTTGCCTTAGGAATACCAATAATTATACCCGTTTGTTTTCTGTATGCCAATATTTTATTTCCTCATGGGTGGCCACCATATAAGTTTTTATCTTAGTCTTTTTCTTTCTTTGTTTTATAAATTTTCCTTTGTAGTCACGTTTGTAATATTTATTGCTGTTACTAAATTTACTTGTTTTATTTTATTTTGGTACGTCTGTTGAATGTTCATTAATATACTTCAATTCTTTCATTGGCCTTGTTATCAGACAGATAATGGGCTTTGCAGATTGTGTCAAGGTAAACCTGGGAAGCTGAAGACCTGGTTTTGTAAATTAGCATTGGCTCTGACTTGTTCTTATTCCTTACACTGCATTCTCAATTGTGACCATTTGTAGTTATTTATAATTAAAGTATAAAGAACTGGAAGGGACCACTGTAGATTGGTGGTAGACTGCTCAACTTGGGAGGTAACAGAGCCCACGTAGGGGCAATAGGAAGGTCATTTAGCCTTAATTCCTCAGCTTCAATAAGTCTGTATCCACCCCCAGATGGCCGTAACCACTAACGACTACTCATTGATAACTGTATTAGTGTTTTTCCAGCAGCTGCGTTATTGCAAAAAAAAAAAAAAAGCCTTTAACCCCAGCTGTTGCCTTACAGCAGACAAGTAACTACGCAACTGCTAAGTAAAATGGGTAATGTTTATGAGTACCAATATCTTAACCCTGAATGCTTGTCTCGTCCATTAGTAATCATTAATTGTCTCATTTTGGCATTTCAAACTATTTATATTCTGATTCATCTCTCCCCAATGACTACATATCCTATTAATTTTGTCCTTTAATTTTGAGTTTATATATCACAGGGTAAATTTGAATTATATAATCATAAACAACATTGTTATATAGAACGTCAAATACTAATATGAAGTTCAGTGAAGTAAATAGAGACATAAATATTTTGGGTGTATATTGACATATTAGCTCAAGGTTGTTATTGTCTTTCCCTTGGCTACCTACCAGATGGTCACATGCAAGTCAGGACTCTCCCACAGAGCTCTCAGGCAGTGTAAGTTGGTGAATGTGAATGTGTGAAATGCCGTCTCTTTGATGTGTTTGATTGTATGAGGTGATGCGTTATATCCCGGACAGGTTTCATTAAGGAGTCATCCCGTCACATTTGATTGCTCAGAAGGACTGAATGGTGCCCACATTGCAGACTGGCAATGTGGACTTTGCCCACAAGGAAGAGTGGATTCTTAGGGATGGATGTATGTGACTGTGTGATGTTATTTAGTGACTGAATGGAATGATGAGTTAATTGGGATGGATACTTTTGCAGAGTCTGGTTTGAGGTGGCAAAGGGGAAAGAGATCACAGTAATTGTGTGTGATAGCTTGTGGTAGGTGTTGCTTTAATGTTCAGTGTGGGTGTTGTCATGTGGTGCAGTGGGTGAAGTTGGTATGTGGTTGCAGCAAGTGTTCATATCAAGGTAGTTTTCGTCTCTTAGAACTTTGATTTCTTGGTGTAAGTGATCTGTGTGTGTGGGAGTTGATAAGCTTGTGATAATTTTGAGAGCATTGGTTTGAACACTGGAAAATCTTGTGGTGTGATACATTGAGGTTAAAAGCCCAAGCAGGGCTTGTGTATTTCTTCACTGAGCATACATATTGTTTATATTCTGTGGTATTAATTTTTTTTGTTCGAATGTTAGTGGGCTAGTGACTAAAGGGCATTAAGTCTTGGTGTTAGTTTGTTTTGGATTCTTGTGATACATTGCTTAAATGACATTAGTGTAATGTATGTTTTCCAGGGAGTTTAGATGTGAGTGTGCACACCCTGTTAAGGGAATATTGTGTATGGTGAAGTGTGGGTTGTGATGATGATCTATCCAATTTGTGAGGAGTGTAAATATAGTTATGGCTTAGGCTAATTTTAGGTAGGTGGTGGACCAGTTGAATATGTGTTGAGGGAGGGGTGCAGACATGTTAACATTTTCTGTATACACCTAGTTCTTAAAATAACAAGAAGATAGATTCTCAGAAGTGCCGTGTATTGTAATTTTCACGTAATGTAACGAGTCATATTCCATTAGAAACAATGATAATGGGCATAGATACGTTCCATAACTGTACATAGACACACAATACCAAAGATATAAGATAAGTAAAACGTATTTTATAAATACATAACAAAGCAGAAAGACCTGTAGTTATTTATATTTACATGCAAATAGTGTACAGTACAAAAGATATACAGATTTACTGTACAGTAAACAAATTAATACACTCTATTATGCGGTGGGCAACAGGCATACACTGGGACGTGCATGGTGGCGATGAGGACGAGGATGCAAACGTTTTGCCGTCTCCGTATCTGCTGATGCACCCTCGCACACTATTTCCCTGACGATATATCGCAAGTTTGTTTGCTGTTTGTTCTTCATGCTTTTTTCAATTCTCTTAATATGCGATCGCATTAAGCGGTAGAAGAGGAGGAGGATGCGGGAGAACGAACCTCTATCTGCAAACGTTTTGCCGCTTCCATATCAGCTGATGCACCCTCGCATGCTATTTCCCTGACGATATTATATCGAAAGTTTATTTGCTGTTTGTTCTTAATGCTTTTTTTCAATTCTCCATAATATTCAATCGCATTAAGCGGTAGAAGAGGAGGAGGATACGGGAGAATGAACCTCTTATCTGCAAACGTTTTGCCGCTTCTGTATCAGCTGATGTACCTTCGCTCGCTATTTCCCTGACGATATTATATCAAAAGTTGTTTGCTGTTTGTTCTTAATGCTTTTATTCCATTCTCTTCATTATATCTGATCGTATTAAGCGGTAGAAAAGTAGGAGGATGCGGGAGAATGAACCTCTATCTGCAAACGTTTTGCCACTTAGGTATCAGCTGATACACCCTCGCACGCTATTTCCCTGACGATGTTATATCGAAAGTTTGTTTCTGTTTGTTCTTAATGCTTTTTTTCAAGTCTCTTCATAACATTGATCGCATTAAGCGGTAGAAGAGGAGGAGAATGCTGGAGAACGAACCTCTATCTGCAAACGTTTTACCACTTCCGTATCAGCTGTTGCATCCTCGCACGCTATTTCCCTTACGATATCATATCGAAAGTTTGTTTGCTGTTTGTTCTTAATGCTTTTTTACAATTCTCTTCATAATATTTGATTGCTTTAAGCGGTAGAAGAGGAGGAGCATGCGGGGGAACAAACCTCTATCTGCAAACATTTTGCCGCCTCCGTATCATCTGATGCACCCTCGCACGCTATTTCCCTGACGATATTATATTGCAAGTTTGTTTGCTGTTTGTTCTTAATGCTTTTTTTCCATTATCTTCATAATATCCGATTGCATTAAGCGGTAGAAGAGGAGGAGCATGGCTGACATTTTTTGCATGGGCGTTATTCGCGAATTTCGTAATTTTTTACTATTGTTTTTTAGGGACGTTATTCCAATTTCGTGTATCATAAACATGTGTAAAAAGCAAACTAGGTGTACTTGTGAATGTTGTCTGTGTTGGAAGCTGTGTGTACTTGTGGCAAGTATGGCATTAGTTGATCATATACTGTATGTATAGATTTAAGAGTGTGGGTGAGGAGACAGTCTCTTATAGGACTCAAAATTATATATATAGAGACGCCTCAACTTATGAACAAGTTAGGTTCCTGGAGTCCGTTCGTAAGTAGAATTGTTCGTAAGTTGTGTTTAGGTAAAAAAAAGAAATACAGTGTTCTCTCGCTACATTGCGGTTCACCTATCGCAAATTCAGTGCATCGCTTTTTTTTGGGGCGAGTTTTTTTTTCAGGGTATATGCAAGAATATTAAAATATTAAAAAATTAAAATTTTCAGTATTTTCATTTTATTGAAATAAAAAAAATTCCATTATTTTATTGATAAATAAATGTATTTCCCAGTCTAAGAATAATAAAACAGTAAGAAATAGGAAAAAAACCCATAAATTTAAACATGTAACTGCACCATAGAAAGTACGATACCAGTATCGGCGTTTCGGAAAACGCAAAAGGTCGCACCTATGTGAGCTAGCACATATTAAAATTTTCAGTATTTTGACTATTTTATTGATAAAAAAAATTTATTTCCCAGCCTAAGAATAATAAAACAGTAAAAAATATTAAAAAACTTTAATTTAAACATGTAACTCACAGCATTGCACCATCTAAAATACGATACCTGTATCAGCGTTTTGGAAAACGAAAAGGGTCGCACCTATGTGAGCTAGTACATATTAAAATTTCCAGTATTATCATTATTTTACTGATAAAAAAAAGTATTTCCTAGCCTAAGAATAATAAAACAGTAAAAAACAAATTTAAACATATAACTCGCAGTATTGCACCATGTAAAATACTGTACGATAGCATACACTGTATTGACGTCTTGGAAAACGCAAAGGCTCGCACCTACGCGAGATAGTTCATGGGATGCTATTGGCTGAAAGAGTGGGACACGACGAATCACAGAATTGTTTTTCTGTATGTTCTGTATCATGGGGTCTGATTAGCTTTTTGGTTGAAGCTTCATTCTCCCAGTGTCTTCCATTGTCTCGCCTCACCCGTTCAGTCTAACTTACGTGAGCGCCGTTCGCGTTGTGCTTCTTAATATGTTGTTCTTGTGATTTATTTACTCTAGTTTTTCAACCTCTGCAATGCCTCCAAGTGTCCTTCATCTTCTAAGGCTTCTGGTAGTAAGCCTAAGCAGCAAAGGAAGATGTTGACCATAGCAGATAAGGTATAACTGTTAGATATGCTGAAGGAAGGAAGAAGGTTCTCAAATGTCGGCCGCCATTTTGGCCTCAACGAATCTATTGTTCGATACATCAAAAAGGACGAGGCAAATATCAGGAAAACAGCGACTCTTTCATTTAGTAAAACTGCCAAGAGGGTCGTAACACCCTGCAATAAGATAAGAGTGCAGATGGAATCTGCTTTGGCCCTGTGGATTGCTGATTGCAGAAAGATCATCAGCATAGACACCAATATCATACAAACAAAGGCGAAGAAGCTGTACGAGACATTCGCTGCAAACGAACCTGAGGACGACAGTGGCAACTGTGAGGAGGAGGAGAGAGAAGAATATATCGACGACTCACAACCAGGACCCTCCAGCGATTCACTACCGAGAAAACAATCGTTCGTGGCAGGCAAGGGATGGTTCGCCAAATTTCAAAAACTCTATGGCCTAAAGAGTGCTTCGGTTCATGGCAAAGCTGCCTCTGCAGTTACAGCTGCAACTGAAGATTATGTGAAAAAGGACGTCAAGAAATTATCGAGGAAGGCGAATATGCTCCTGAGTAAGTCTTTAACATGGATGAGACTGGGTTATTTTTGGAAGAGAATGCCGTCTCGCACTTTTCAAGGAAGAAGACCATGTTACCCTCATCATGTGCGGGAATGCTGCGGGCTTCTTTTTAAAGCCTGGGCTTATCTACTAGTCTAAGAACCCTAGGGCTCTGAAGAATAAGTATAAGAATCTGCTGCCAGTGTATTGGATGCATAATCCTAAGGCCTGGATCACGAAAAGCCTCACATCGGACTGGTTTCACCAATGCTTTATCCCTCAGGTCAAACTTTATCTTGTGGAAAAGGGCCTTGAATTTAAAGTCCTTCTTTTGATGGATAATGCTGGTGGCCACGCAACTGATCTCAAATAAGAGGGTGTTCAAGCAGAGTTCCTGCCACCGAATACGACATCACTGATTCAGCCTATGGATCAAGGCGTTATTCGTACGTTCAAGGCCCTCTACACACGAAATGCCACGGCGAACCTGGTTGAATACATAGATGCGGACAAAGAATTCTCACTGAAGACTTACTGGCGTAACTACACGATTGCTACATTCCTTCAAAATATTTAGAATGCAATCAAAGAGATGAAGCCAGCCACAATCAATACAAGCTGGAAGAAATTGTGGCCCGAAGTCATCTACGACTACAAGGGATTTGCTCCTGACGAAGTCCATAACTCGGCAGTTGCAAAAGCTGTGAAATTGGCTAGGAGGAGCAGGTTTTGAAGATATGACTCACGAAGACGTGAATGAACTGATCGACTGCCACTCACAGCCTTTGACTGATGAAGACTTGGAGGAAATGACAAAATCAGCGAGCAAAGAAGAAGCACAACAACAACCAGAGGAAACGCACAAAGAAATCGAAGAACCTGGCCTTACACTCGAACATCTGGCAGCCATGTATGAACATGTGAAAGCAGTCCAACAACTCTCGCAAGAACATGACGATAATATGGTTCATTTGGTGACCTTCTACAATCTTCTCGACGATGCCATGATTCCTTACAAGACCATATTCCAACAAAAGAAGAAACAGCGACAGCAACTCCCCATTACCATGTTCTTCTCTCACAAAAGCAGTCGTAAAGCTGTCATTGGCTGCGGAATAATTTCCTCTGGAGTCTATACACGTCATCATCACCTCATTCACGGTAAGTATACCTAGCACGTTCATATAAATTTACGCTTGCATGCTGTTATTAATAAAGTAGAGGGTGGTTTTTTAACAGTGCAGGGAGGGTATATACAGTAGAGGCAAAATTAATGTAAAATACCTATGTGTATGAGTATGTACACGTCATCATCACCTTATTCACGGTAAGAGTACCTATCACTTTCATATAACTTTACGCTTGCACGCTGTTCTTAATAAAGTAAAGGGTGGTTTTTTAACAGTGCAGGGAGGGTTTATATAGTAGAGGTAAAAATAAATGTAAAATACCTATATATATATTGTGATCCTACTTCGCGGATTTTCACCTATCGCGGCCGATCTCGGAACCGAATCCCCGCGATAAACGAGGGAGCACTGTACTGTACAGTGCTTAGTCTAAAGATACTAACTACTGCATAAAACAAAGTATACAGTACTAATGAATTTTAATAAAGTAATACTAATGTAATAATATAGTACAGTATAGTAATTGTAATATTCTCCACATCATACTGTTGCTGTCAGATGGGTAGGTAAACTCAGAAGTCTTCACTTAGTTTATTACGGAAATGCACTGTACATCACACTGTTCATAGGGTAGACTCTTTAGGTTTTACATCCAGTTAATGTTGAAGTCTTAACTACCCATTCAATACTTAGGAATGGGAATAGACAGTCATTTTTAACAATCAATTAATAATAATTACCTAATTATAATTAAGTCTTCCTGTTGAATGGAGACATTAGGGCATATATTGCTCATTAAATTAGTCATATGATTACCTAATTGTGTTTACGGGAAACACAATTATCAACTACTCTTACACTGAAAAAGTATTTCCTTACATCCTGCAAAGAAGTTTTCTTACGAAGCTTCAAACTATGACCTCTAGTTCTAGAGCCTGCCATATCAAAATATCAATCCCTATCCACTCTATCATAACCATGAAGGAATTTAAAGACTCACCATATCCCCCCTCAATCTTCTAGCTTCGAGTGATGGTAAGTCTAATTCCCTCAGCCTCTCATCATAACTGAGATTACGTATTTCTGGCACCAGTTTCGTGGCATGTCTTTGAACTTTTTCAAGCTTAGCTATGTGCTTTTTCAAGTGCAGATTCCAAAAGGGGGCTGCATACTTGAGGTTTGGCCTCACATAGGTTACATAAATATATCTGAACATTTCCTTGTCCATGTGCCTGAAGGCTAGCCTTACATTTGATAAGAAGGCATATATTGCCCTTACTATGCCATTTATATGTATTTCTGGAGACAAATCTGCCAGTATGTTTACTCCTAGATCTCTCTCATTTTCTGTCTCTTGAATTTGTACTCCAGCCACCGGTTAGTCAAGCTTGGGCCTTCTTGCACTTGTTACCTTATTACCTTACATTTTGAAGTATTGAATTTCATTAGCCACTTTTCTGACCACTCATGCAGACTATTTACATCTTCCAGAAGTTCTCTACCATTGTTCTCGTTTCCTACTTTCTTCACAATCTTTGCATCATCTGCAAACATATTCATGAATGAAGTTACAGACTCTGGTAGGTCATTTACATATACAAGAAACAAAAGCGGCCCTAAAACTGAACCCTGTGGAACTCCACTACTAACTCTCTCCATTCAGACACTGAGTGTCTTACTCTAACCCTCTGTTCCCTACCTTCTAAGTAAGTTTTTATCCATTCCAAGACATATCCACCTATTCTAGCCATTGCTTGCAGCTTCCTAATAAGTCTCCCATGTGGAACAGTGTCAAACGCTTTCTGGAAGTCTAGGAATATGCAATCTGCCCGGCCCTCTCTTTCCTGTAAGATTCGGCTTACCTCATCATAAAATTCTGATAAGTTTGTTACTGTTGATCTACCTTCTCTGAAGCCATGTTGCCTCACTGACAATAAGTTGAAGGATTCCAAGTGAAGAGAGATATGTTTCCTTAGTAGTTTCTCCATAACTTTGCAAACTATGCTGGTCAAGGAAACTGGTTTATAGTTCAGAGCCGTATCCCTCCTTCCCTTTTTGAAGATAGGTATCACGTTTGCTTGTTTCCAGCTTCTTGGAATCTCCCTTGACTCCAGTGACTTTTTATATATGGTACTTCGTGCCACTGATATTGAGTTTGCGCATTTTTTAAGTACATGAGGGGATATATCATTGGGACCTGTAGCTCTATGAACATCTAACTCCATCAGCGCTTTGCATACCTCTGTGGCTGTAAGGCTGATGTTCTCTAATACTGGCCCTTGAGCTTCTATCTCTGTAATCTGAGGGGGTGGGGTATTTTCTACTGTAAATACCGACTGAAACTCCTTGTTCATTTCTTTGCAGATCTCTTCATCCAGCTCAGTGATGCCTCCATCCACTCTCTGAAGCCTTAAAACCTGTTCTTTTACCTTCAGTTTTCCTCTGATAAAGCTGTGGAAAAGCTTGGGATTTTCTTTAGCCTTCCTGGTGATGTCCCTCTCATAGTCTCTCTCTGCCTCTCTTCTTTTACTTAGGTAGTCATTTCTTGCTCTTTTGTAAGTTTGCCAGGCATTTATGTTTTTTCTCCTCCTATACCTTTTCCAGCATTTGTCTCTCCACTCCTTAGCTCTTTTACATTCATTATCGAACCATTTCTCTCAGGCATGAATTACACCTACTTTGGTGACAGGTATGCAGCAATCTACTATCTTCCCATATTTCTCACAAAAGATGTCATACATTTCTTGTACAGATTTGTTGTAAAATAAGGTTCTCCATTCTATAACTGCAAAAAGCTCATTCATTTTGATGTAATCCTTTCGGACAGTTCTTCCTCATGTCCTCAGTGCCTCTACTCTCAGGCAGAATATCTTCAATGATATACTCCATCAACAACACACATTGGTCACTCTTTGCAATTGGTGGTTCATACTCAATTTTTTCAATATCCAACACATTATCTGTGTATACTAGATCAAGTAGTGATGGCTCATCCCCACCCCTGGCCCTCGTTGGTTCCATTACATGTTGGTGTAGGAAATTCCCTTGCACGCAATCTAGGAATCATTCCCCGAATGAGTCCTCACCACTGTGTGGGTCAAGATTTATCCAATCTATCACTTTATGATTAAAATCTCCCATAATCAAAATCCTACATTTTCTCTCCCGTGCCATGTTAACTGAGTTTATGACTTCAATAGTACCTATATGATTTTCCTCATAAACTTCTAGTCTATTCTGGTTCCTTGGCGGGTTATATACAACAGTTATTTTAATGCTCTCTGACCCAGTATTTATGTGAGCAACAAGAAATTCCTTGAACTCACTTTCTATAGCCAAGTTTATTTCGTCAACTTGAATCCTTTCACTTATGAGCAGTGCTATCCCTCCACCAGTACTCTCAGATATTTCAACCCTTAATATTCTGAAGCCCTTGGGGAAAAACTCTCTATCTACTCTATCATAACCATAAGGGAATTTAAAGACTGTTACCATATCCCCCCTCAATCTTCTAGCTTCGAGTGATGGTAAGTCTGATTCCCTCAGCCTCTCATCATAACTGAGATTTCGTATTTCTGGCACCTGTTTTGTGGCATGTCTTTGAATTTGTTCAAGCTTAGCAACGTGTATATATATATATATATATATATATATATATATATATATATATATATATATATATATATATATATATATATATATATATTTATATATATATTTATATATATATATATATATATATATATATATATATATATATATATATATATATATATATATATATATATATATATATATATATATATATATATATATATATATATATATATATATATATTACTCTAACCTGAAAATTGTTATTCTATATCTGCTTCAAATTGTCTGCAGTGGTACTGTGGTAAAAGCGAAATTTAACTTAAATGATATCACTCAACAATGGCTGTTGAAAATTATTGTTACAAATATTGCTCTTACTCAATAATCGCAGAGTACTCTTCTGCTATTAATACATGTAAACCATAATATATTACTTTTAATTAATAATCACAGAGTGCTCTTCTGCCATCAATCAATTATACATTATTTTATTCTTAATTACTTATATGATATTGAAAATTAATTGCAAATTTATTAATATTTTATATAACATAACCAAATATATATTGTAATGTTTAACATTGGAAATATCGCTGGGAATTCCCATGTGCACGTCCCCATGTACAGTTACCTGGATGAAAAAAAAAATGCCAATATGATTATAGTAAATCATTATTTCAATATACTACATCCCTCTACCCATAGAACTGTTGATTCGTATTGCATAGTGGTTATTGTTGAGCTCACAGATCAATGTGACAGGATAAATCAATGACAGACATCCAAGATATATCTTTTAATATTGTGACCAAAACATCGTACACCGACCGCTTCTCTAGTAGTATCTCTACAGTCCACACCTGATCTCAACATAAACAAACAAAAGACGCACGAGATGTGCAATATCGTATATAATAAATTGAACAGAATTAACATACGCCCTCTCTTTTGAACAGAAAAAAAAATACTTTAAAAAATTACAGCATTATACCATTTGCTGTATAAATGCAGAAATTAAGAGTTAAATATGGCAAAAAAAAGAATATATATATATATATTTTTAAGATATTAATATTATTTTACTTTTTCCTTCACAAAATCAGTGCAACATAGCATTCCATTTAGTTATTATTTCAAAGATCCATTTTCAAAGACTCAAGCTATTTTCAAAGAATTTACTCCTTTTTTTGTCAATACATCAGCCAACTGTTGTTTTGAATCCACCCAAAATATCTTCAACTCACCATTTTGAACCATTTCGTAATCTATTTTTCTGATACATTTTTAACTGAGTGCACATTGTCTTGAATATATTTCAAGACAGTTTATTTCTACGTACATTATGTAAGTGTTATTTTGCATATAGTTTCGTTTATTGTAACGTAAGTGCATGAATGTATACTTTTAGACTTAGCATGTATACTTATTAAGTTCTATCATGTATACACGT
>JAXCGZ010000555.1:27500-57133 GCA_037179515.1 Halocaridina rubra | reverse complement strand
ATATATATATATATATATATATATATATATATATATATATATATATATATATATATATATATATTATCAAATAAGCACATTACATATGTGAAAACATGAATCATTTTTTTACCCCGACCGGGACTCGAACCTAGGACTTATGATTACTAAGTCAAGGCGATACCACTACACCACAGAAGGTTAAAAGGAATCCAACCTTATAGCTTATATCTGCTATACTTAGGAATGAACGCATTCTAACTGAATGCCACTATGTTCATATTACAGATTCCCCAACCTCACTCGTGGCTTCATTTTAGCATTTAATTCAATTCCCAATCTTATTCGGGCCATGAAATTATCAAATAAGCACATTACATATGTGAAAACATGAATAATTTTTTACCCCGACCGGGACTCGAACCTAGGACTTATGATTACTAAGTCAAGGCGCTACCACTACACCACAGAAGGTTAAAAGGAATCCAACCTTATAGCTTATATCTGCTATACTTAGGAATGAACGCATTCTAACTGAATGCCACTATGTTCATATTACAGATTCCCCAACCTCACTCGTGGCTTCATTTTAGCATTTAATTCAATTCCCAATCTCATTCGGGCCATGAAATTATCAAATAAGCACATTACATATGTGAAAACATGAATCATTTTTTTATTTTATTTTATTTTATTTTTTTTTACCCCGACCGGGACTCGAACCTAGGACTTATGATTTCTAAGTCAAGGCGCTACCACTACACCACAGAAGGTTAAAAGGAATCCAACCTTATAGCTTATATCTGCTATACTTAGGAATGAACGCATTCTAACTGAATGCCACTATGTTCATATTACAGATTCCCCAACCTCACTCGTGGCTTTATTTTAGCATTTAATTCAATTCCCAATCTCATTCGGGCCATGAAATTATCAAATAAGCACATTACGTATGTGAAAACATGAATCATTTTTTTTACCCCGACCGGGACTCGAACCTAGGACTTATGATTACTAAGTCAAGGCGCTACCACTACACCACAGAAGGTTAAAAGGAATCCAACCTTATAGCTTATATCTGCTATACTTAGGAATGAACGCATTCTAACTGAATGCCACTATGTTCATATTACAGATTCCCCAACCTCACTGGTAGCGCCTTGACTTAGTAATCATAAGTCCTAGGTTCGAGTCCCGGTCGGGGTAAAAAATTATTCATGTTTTCACATATGTAATGTGCTTATTTGATAATTTCATGGCCCGAATGAGATTGGGAATTGAATTAAATGCTAAAATGAAGCCACGAGTGAGGTTGGGGAATCTGTAATATGAACATAGTGGCATTCAGTTAGAATGCGTTCATTCCTAAGTATAGCAGATATAAGCTATAAGGTTGGATTCCTTTTAACCTTCTGTGGTGTAGTGGTAGCGCCTTGACTTAGTAATCATAAGTCCTAGGTTCGAGTCCCGGTCGGGGTAAAAAATGATTCATGTTTTCACATATGTAATGTGCTTATTTGATAATTTCATGGCCCGAATGAGATTGGGAATTGAATTAAATGCTAAAATGAAGCCACGAGTGAGGTTGGGGAATCTGTAATATGAACATAGTGGCATTGAGTTAGAATGCGTTCATTCCTAAGTATAGCAGATATAAGCTATAAGGTTGGATTCCTTTTAACCTTCTGTGTGGTAGTGGTAGCGCCTTGACTTAGTAATCATAAGTCCTAGGTTCGAGTCCCGGTCGGGGTAAAAAATGATTCATATATATATATATATATATATATATATATATATATATATATATATATATATATATATATATATATATATATATATATATATATATATATATATATATATATACATACATATATATATATATATATATATATATATATATATATATATATATATATATATATATATATATATATAACCAAATAAGCACATTACATATGTGAAAACATGAATAATTTTTTACCCCGACCGGGAGTCCCGGTCGTTGTAAAAAATGATTCATGTTTTCACATATGTAATGTGCTTATTTGGTTATTGTGTAGCTTGATCGAGATTGGGAATTGAATTAAATGCGAAAATGAAGCCACGAGTGAGGTTGGGGAATCTGTAATATGAACATAGTGGCATTCAGATAGAATGCGTTCATTCCTAAGTATAGCAGATATAAGCTATAAGGTTGGATTCCTTTTAATCTTCTTTGGTGTGTAGTTGGTAGCGCCTTGACTTAGTAATTATAAGTCCTAGGTTCAAGTCCCGGTCGGGGTAAAAAATGATTCATATATATATATATATATATATATATATATATATATATATATATATATATATATATATATATATACATATATATATATATATATATATATATATATATATATATATATATATATATATATATATATATACATTATATATATACATATATATATATATATATATATATATATATATATATATATATATATATATATATATATATATATATATATATTATATATATATACTATATATATATATATATATATATATATATATATATATATATATATATATATATATATATATATTATATATATATATATAATATATATATATATATATATAATATATATATATATACATATATATATATATATATATATATATATATATATATATATATATATATATATATATATATATATATATATATATATATACACACACATTTCGATTCTTTCCTCATGCCTACATCTACACTGAATATTCTGGCATATTCATTACACATCTCTTGCCATCCCATTACATTTGACAAGTCACAACATGCTGCACATCTGTCTCTTACTTTCCTTTTACTCATATTTGTTATTATTTATGGAAGGTTCACAACTAATGGCCCCCAATACCCGGCATAGTGGGGTGCAAAGAATCTCCGGGGATCGTGTTGACTCCACCATTGGCTTGAGGGCAGACACGCCTGGTGGTAGTAATGGTTATTCTCTTAACCTTCCACCTCCCAATAGATCTGCTACTTTCACTCGTCACTATTCAAACATTCGTGGACTGAACTCTAATCTTTCGTCTGTGGAACAGCACTTGGCCACTTTCCTCCCTAACCTCCTCCTCCTATCTGAAATCCAGTTGTCTATACTTGCTGCCACTGACCCATTCCAAATGTCTCACTATAATCTGTATATTCGTTTTCGTTCCAAAGGTGGGGTCTGTGCATACTGCAACACTAACACTCCTACTGTGAGGCTCATGGACCTTGAATCTCCTGACTTTGATGTTCTCTGGCTAAAAGTCTATCTCTCCACTACCACTATCATCCTTTGCTTCTGCTACTGTTCTCCAAACTCCACCGAGTTTGTATCTTTCTTTGAATATCTCTCCTCGTGCCATGAGTCCTTGCTATCTTCTCACCCACATGCCGAAATTCTCTACATTGGAGTCTTCAATGTACACCACAGTGAGTGGCTTCATTCTTCTCACACTGATGTGGGAGGAAGCGAGGCCCTTGCTTTCTCTATTACTCACGATATGGAGCAAATTATCAAACATCCTACTTGCATTCCTGATCGTCACGAACATGCTGCAAACACTCTTGACCTATATTTTACTTCTAACCCTTCAAACTACTCTTATTCTGTGCTTTCCCCTCTGGTAAATCTGACCACTCTATGATCTCTGTCTCTTCCATTTCCGCTCCCCCACCACCAATCCCTCCTACTCAGTGCCGCCTTTGGCACTTCGAGCGAACCCAACATGAAAATTTGCGTAACTTTCTCTCTGACTTCCCATGGGATGACTACTGCTTTCGGTCCCGCAACCCTGATCAGGTAGCTCTAAAAGTTGCCGAGATCATGACCGCGGGAATGGAGGCGTAGATCCCTTCTTCTATAAAAACTTTCTCTCCCCCTAAACCTTGGTTTGACCGTGCCTGCTCCATGGCTATCCAGGCTAGGAATCAGGCTCACCGATCTTACCAAGCCTCTCCTTCCGATTTAACTCGCTCTGCTTTTATTATAGCTAGGAATAGCTGTACAGCTCAGATTCGAAGGTCTAAGGCTTCCTTTATAAGAAGGAAAGTTGATGACCTTAACTCCTCTCCCACTGACAAATGCTTCTGGTCCTTAGCCAAACCTTTTCAAAAACTTCTGTAATTCAAGCTTTCCCCCTCTCGTTCGTTCTGATGGTTCTATAGCTTGCTCTCCCACTGACAAAGCCACTCTCTTTGGCTCTAATTTTTCTGCCAACTCTTCTATCAACGATTCCAGCACACCTGTTCCTCAGTCTTTTCCCCTCTCTAACCCTATGCCCTCCCTTATCCTTTCTTCACGCAAAGTTCATAAGGTTCTTCGCTCGCTAAAGACGAACAAGGCATCTGGTCCCGATGGTATCCCTGCAAGGTTCCTTAAGGAGTTTGCAGATGAAATGGCTCTCGTGCTTTGCCGTCTATTTCGCCTCATTCTGTCAACCAGTATCTATCCTTCATCTTGGAAGCATGCTCTAGTTCAACCTGTTCCTAAGAAGGGTGACCACTCTATTCCTTCTAACTACCGACCTATTGCTCTAACCTCCTCTACTGCTAAAGTTTTCGAAACTTTTCTCAATGCTCACTTCTTGAAACACCTTTAATCTAACTCACTTATCTCCGATCACCAGTAAGGCTTCCGCAAGGCAAGATCCACTGGTGATCTCCTGTCCTATCTTACTCATGTATGGTCATCTTCTCTGAGGAACAATGGGGAATCCTTTGTCGTCGCCCTTGATATCTCTAAGGCTTTTGACAGAGTCTGGCACAAGGCTCTGTTGGCCAAACTCCCTGCCTATGGATTTATCCCTTCTTTCTGTTCTCTGATTTCCAGTTTTCTTACTGACCGTTCTATATCTTGTAGTTGTTGATGGCGCGACATCTAGCCCTTTCTCTGTTACCAGTGGTGCTCCACAGGGCTCTGTTCTTTCACTTACTCTCTTCCTTCTCTTCATCAATGATCTTCTACAATCCCCATCTTCCTTTCTTCTTCATGCCTTTGCCAATGATTCTACCCTTCACTTTTCCTCTGCCTTTTCTTCACCACCTTCATCTGTTACTCGTAATCAATCTCGTATCACTCTTTCTTCTACTCTGATTTTATAAACTTAATGTATTCACGTGGCTGCTTTCCAATAACTACTAAACCTACGAGAGTAACTGAAACTAGTGCATCTCTAATCGATCATATCTGGACCACAAATCTTGAAGACATCATAAGTAATGACATAGCGTACACCGACATAACAGATCATTTCGCAGTATACTCCCAGTTTAAAAAAGAAGAACATAAATTTGATTCATATGTAGAAAAAAGACATTACTCTGATGATAACATAGCTAAATTTACTAGAGATATATCACATGAAAAATGGCAACATATCATTGACCTAAATAATGCAAATGAAGCTCTTAATAAATTTCACTGTACATTTAGAGATAAATTTCTAGACTGCTTTCCTCTAAGAAAATCGACTGCAAATAATAAAAACAACAGATGCCCACACATAACTGCAGGATTAAAAAATAGTATCAAAGAAAAACACCAATTAGAAAGGCTTGCATCAAAATGGCCTTTGTCTTTTGGAACCAGATATAAAGCTTACAGGAACAAATTAGTAACACTACTTCGAGCTGCAAAAAATAGATATTTTCATGATAAGCTTAAGAAGGAACAAGGAAACAGCAAGTCCACCTGGAATACAATAAACAGCCTACTGAGACGAAAACAAATTAATCATTCAAAGGAAATCAAATTAAAAAATGATAATGACCACACTGCTAATATCTTTAATAATCATTTCTTAACTATAGCACAACCAACACAGGAACAACAAAATGTGCAACAAAACTCACATCGACAGTTTCTTAATAATCCACCAGACTTTTCGTTTTACTTGTATCCTGTATCAAGGGAGGAAGTCACTAAATATATAAAAACCTTAAAACCAAATACAGCATCGGGATATGATTAAATTCCATCAAAACTACTCCAGGTTACTGCCCATTACATTGATACCCCACTTACCCACATAATCAATCTATGTTCTCAGCAAGGATGTTTTCAAGACAAACTAAAAAGTGCTAAAGTAATACCTATTTTTAAGTCAGGCACTGTAGATGATGAAAATAACTATAGACCTATATCTATCTTACTGTCTTTAATTAAAGTGCTTGAAAAAGCGATTGTTCACAGACTTAAAGAATTCCTTAAAAAGTTCAACCTATTATCCGAAAATCAATACGGATTCCATAATAATAAGACCACTGAAAAAGCAATAATGAACTTTACAAGAGATGTTTATCAAAATTTGGAAAATAAAAACTTTGTTGCAGGGGTTTTCCTAGACTTGTCCAAAGCATTTGACTCATTAGACCATGATATACTAATAGAAAAACTAACTTGTGTGGGTATTAGGGGAACACCATTACAGTTATTTAAGAGCTACTTGAAAAATAGAAAACAAGCTGTATATTGTAATGGGAAAGCATCTTTGTTGCAAACTATTGAGAGGGGAGTACCACAGGGATCAATACTGGGCCCACTGTTATTTTTAGTTTATATAAATATTTCCAATGCCAGTAATAAATTCAAATATATTCTCTATGCAGATGACACCAACCTTCTCTTGCATGATAATAACCTTGACCACCTGCATTCTGTTTTAAGTAGTGAACTAGATAAAATTAACAACTGGGTCTCTGTTAATAAATTAAAGCTAAATGTTTCCAAAACTGACTATATCTTGTTTCAAAATAGATCTGTAGTACACAATATTGGTCATGTTAATATGAATGGGTATGAATTTAAAAGAGTTGCTTTTAAGAAAATTTTGGGAGTAATTATTGATGAAAATTTAAGTTGGAAATATCATATTCAATCTGTCTGCTCAAAACTGTCCAAGACGTGTGGAATTTTGTATAAAATTCGCCATAACCTAACAAATGAGGCTTTAAAAAGCATATACTATTTCCTGTGTTATCCTAATATTATATACTGTTTGTCCATCTGGGGTTGTACTTGGCCGTCAATTGTAAGGGATGTATTTGTAACTCAGAAAAGACTGATCAGAACTATTACATATAGTGGAAAATATGACTCAACTTCCTCTATATTCAAGGAGCTAAACTTGCTTAAATTTAATTACTTGATACAATATTTCTGTCTTATTATTATATATAGTGATGTTAATGATAACAGAAAATTATTTAGATTTATTCAACACAACCATGGAACCAGAGGTAACAATATAAATATGATACGTCCACAGCCGAGAACAACCTTGTACAAATTTTCTATTCACTGTTTTGGCCCAAAATGTTGGAATGCATTACCAGAAGATTTAAAAACAATAACTGGCACAACTTTATTTAAAAAGAAACTCAAACAGCATTTATTTACTAGGCAAAATCAAGCAGCTGTTGATTAATAATTAATACAGTATTAGTGTATCATTATGTCCAGGTTAAGGTCAGGCTACTGTTTTGTTTTATTACAAGATAAGAATGAGATTGCTATATTGGAGCTTTTGTTAACTATTGCCGTCATACTTTAAATTATGTGAAATGTATATTAAACTGCCTGCCAAGGAGCTCTTGCTCAGCAGGCTAGTGCCTCTGAATATAATGTACATATTTATTCCAGTATGTATGCTAAATATTTGGCAATAAAATCTATGACTATGACGATGATTTGCAGAGAGTATCTGAATGGGGCACTCAAAATTTAGTTAAATTCAATGCCTCCAAGACACAGTTTCTGGATATCTCTTTATCTTCTTCTCCTCCTGATAACCTTATTGTCTTCGAAACTAATAAAATTTACCCTCTTAGCTCTATCAATATATTAGGAATCCATATAGCCTCTAACTTGTCTTGGAGGAATCATATAATCCAAATTTCTAAATCTTCATCCAAAAAATTGGGGGTTTTGTTTCGCTTCCGTCATTACTTTTCCTCATTGCAGTTACTTAAAATTTACAAAGGTCTTATCCACCCCTGCTTAGAATACTGCTCACACATCGGGGGTGCTTCTTCCTTTACTTATCTTCTTGATAGGGTTGAATCTAAGGCAGTCAGACTCATTAATGATCCTTCTCTTATTTCTAACCTGGATTCTCTCTCTTCGCCGTAAGGTATCTTCCCTTTCACTTTTCTATCGCTACTACTTCCATCGCTGCTCTGATGAGTTGGCGAGTTGCATCCCTCCTCCACTGCCGAGGCTGCGTAAGACTCGCCAAGAAGCCTCATCTCACAGGTACTGTGTGGATATTTGTAGCTCGCGGATTGGTCGGTGCAGCGACTGCTTCTTCCCATCTACCTACAGACTCTGGAACTCTCTTCCCCCTTCTGTCTTTCCTAATTCTTATGACCTTTCATCCTACAAAAAGCAAATCTATCGTCATCTCAGAGCCTAGTCCTCCATATCTCTGGGTCCTCTGTACTTTGACTGTTTTTCCTGTCTGTCGTTTTCCTTTGTGTGACATTGCCTCATCTCTGCCTTACCCTTAACCTTTTTCTTTTCCTTCGTCTTAGTATTTTCTCGTGCCCGGACCTTTATTGATGAGGGCAGTTTCTGCCTGTCCCGGTGTCACACTTATATATATATATATATATATATATATATATATATATATATATATATATATATATAATATATATATATATATATATATATATATATATATATATATATATATATATTAGCTGGAAAAATTCAAAGATATGTTTAGAAACTGATGCCCAAAATACGCAAAATCAGCTATGAGGGGAGGCTGAGGTAAATAGACTTACCATTACTCGAAGTTAGAAAAATAACGGGGTGATATGGCGATGGTTTTTAAATTCCTTCTTTGTTTGGACAGAGTGGATAGGGATCGATATTTTGATATGGCTGGTACTAGAACTATTGAAGCCTCGTAAGAAACTTCTTTGAAGGATGAAAGGAAATACATTTTCTTTTTAGTGTAAGAATAGTTGATGACTGGAATTCACTAAGCGAGTAAGTATTTAATGCTAGCTGCATTCATGATTTTAAGGACAAATATAATAATAAGTGTCACTGAGTATGAAAATGGACACAACCATGTGACGGGGAGTTACAAGTAAAGGGCTCTTTCCCAAAAGCACAATTAGGTAATTGTTCCCTTCCTTACAAGGAAGGGAACAGAGGGTTAGAGTAAGACACTCAGTGTCTGAATGGAGAAGAGTTAGTAGTGGAGTTCCACAGGGTTCAGTTTTAGGGCCACTTTTGTTCCTTGTATATGTAAATGACCTACCAGAGTCTGTAAATTCATTCATGAATATGTTTGCAGATGATGCAAAGATTGTGAAGAAAGTAAAAAACGAGAACAATGGTAGAGAACTTCAGGAGGATCTAAATAATCTGCATGAGTGGTCAGAAAAGTGGCTAATGAAATTCAATACTTCAAAATGTAAGGTAATGAGAATGGGTACAAGTGCAAGAAGGCCCAAGCTTGACTACTCGGTGGCTGGAGTGCAACTTCGGGAGACAGAAAATGAGAGAGACCTAGGAGTAAACATACTGGCAGATTTGTCTCCAAAAATACATATAAATGGCATAGTAAGGGCAGCATATGCATTCTCATCAAATGTAAGGGTAGCCTTCAGGCACATGGACAAGGAAATGTTCAGAAATATTCATGTAACCTATGTGAGGCCAAAACTCGAATATGCAGCCCCCTTTTGGAATCCGCACTTGAAAAAGCACATAGTTAAGCTTGAAAAAGTTCAAAGACATGCCACGAAACTGGTGCCAGAAATACGCAATCTCGGTTATGATGAGAGGCTGAGGGAATTAGACTTGCCATCACTCGAAGCTAGAAGAGTAAGGGGGGATATGGTGACAGTCTTTAAATTCCTTCATGGTTATGATAGAGTGGATAGGGATCGATATTTCGATATGGCTGGCTCTAGAACTAGAGGTCATAGTTTGAAGCTTCGTAAGAAAACTTGTTTGCAGGATGTAAGGAAATACTTTTTCAGTGTAAGAGTAGTTGATAATTGGAATTGGCTAAGCGAGGAGGTAGTTAATGCTATCTCAATCCATAGTTTTAAGGACAGGTATGATAAGTATCACTAAGTCTAAAATGGAACCGATGAGGAGACGGGAAGATACGAGCTTTGGGCTCTTTCCCGTAAACACAATTAGGTAATCACAATTAGGTAATCACACACACACACACACACACACACACACACACACACACACACACACACACACACACACACACACACGCATATATACTGGGTCAGAGAGCATTATAATAACTGTTGTATATAACCCACCAAGGAACCAAAATAGGCTTGATGTATATGTGGAAAGTCATATAGGTACTATTGAAGTCATAAACTCAGTTATTAACATGGCACGGGAAAAAAAAAGTAGGATTTTGATTATGGGAGACTTTAATCATAAAGAGATAGATTGGATAAATCTTGACCCACACAGGGGTGAGGACTCATTCGGGGCAAGATTCCTAGATTGCGTACAAGGGAATTTCCTACACCAACATGTAATGGAACCAACAAGGGCCAGGGGTGGGGATGAGCCATCACTACTTGATCTAGTATTCACAGATAATGTGTTGGATATTGAAAAAATTTAGTATGAACCACCAATTGGAAAGAGTGACCACTGTGTGTTGTTGATGGAGTATATCATTTAAGATATTCTGCCTGAGAGTAGAGGCACTGAGGACATGAGGAGGAACACTCCGAAAGGAGATTACATCAAAATGAATGAGATTTTTGCAATTATTGACTGGAGAACCTTATTTTACAACAAATCTGTACAAGAAATGTATGACATCTTTTGTGAGAAATATGGGAAGATAGTAGATTGCTGCATACCTGTCACCAAAGTAGGTGTAATTCATGCCAGAGAGAAATGGTTCGATAATGGGTGTAAAAGAGCTAAGGAGTGGAGAGGCAAATGCTGGAAAAGATATAGGAGGAGAAAAAACATAAATGCCTGGCAAACCTACAAAAGAGCAAGAAATGACTACCTAAGTAAAAGGAGAGAGGCAGAGAGAGACTATGAGAGGGACATCACCAGGAAGGCTAAAGAAAATCCCAAGCTTTTCCACAGCTTTATCAGAGGAAAACTGAAGGTAAAAGAACAGGTTTTAAGGCTAAAGAGAGCGGATGGAAGCATCACTGAGACGGAAGAAGAGGTCTGCAAGGAATTGAACAAGGAGTTTCAGTCAGTATTTACAGTAGAAAATACCCCACCCCCTCAGATTGCAGAGATAGAAGCTCAAGGGCCGGTATTAGAGAACATCAACCTTACAGCCACAGAGGTATGCAAAGCGCTAATGGATTTAGATGTTCATAAAGCTACAGGTCCTGATGACATATCTCCTCATGTGCTTAAAAAATGCGCAAACTCAATATCATTGGCACTAAGTATCATATTTAAAAAGTCACTGGAGTCAGGGGAGATTCCAAGATGCTGGAAACAAGCAAATGTGATACCCATCTTCAAGAATGGAAGGAGGGATACGGCTCTGAACTATAGACCAGTTTCCTTGACCAGCATAGTTTGCAAAGTTATGGAGAAACTATTAAGGAAACATATCTCTCTTCACTTGGAATCCTTCAACTTTTTGTCAGTGAGGCAACATGGCTTCAGAGAAGGTAGATCAACAGTAACAAACTTATTAGAATTTTATGATGAGGTAAGCCGAATCTTACAGGAAAGAGAGGGCTGGGCAGATTGCATATTCCTAGACTTCCAGAAAGTGTTTGACACTGTTCCACATGGGAGACTTATTAGGAAGCTGAAATCAATGGCTAGAATAGGTGGAAATGTCTTGGAATGGATAAAAACTTACTTAGAAGGAAGGGAACATAGGGTTAGAGTAAGACACTCAGTGTCTGAATGGAGAAGAGTTAGTAGTGGAGTTCCACAGGGTTCAGTTTTAGGGCCACTTTTGTTCCTTGTATATGTAAATGACCTACCAGAGTCTGTAAATTCATTCATGAATATGTTTGCAGATGATGCAAAGTTTGTGAAGAAAGTAAAAAGCTAGAACAATGGTAGAGAACTTCAGGAGGATCTAAATAATCTGCATGAGTGGTCAGAGAAGTGGCTAATGAAATTCAATACTTCAAAATGTAAGGTAATGAGAATGGGTACAAGTGCAAGAAGGCCCAAGCTTGACTACTCGGTGGCTGGAGTACAACTTCAAGAGACAGAAAATGAGAGAGATCTAGGAGTAAAGATACTGGCAGATTTGTCTCCAAAAATACATATAAATGGCATAGTAAGGGCAGCATATGCATTCTTATCAAATGTAAGGGTAGCCTTCAGGTACATGGACAAGGAAATGTTTAGAAATATTTATGTAACCTATGTGAGGCCAAAACTCGAATATGCAGCCCCCTTTTGGAATCCGCACTTGAAAAAGCACATAGCTAAGCTTGAAAAAGTTCAAAGACATGCCACGAAACTGGTGCCAGAAATACGCAATGTCAGTTATGATGAGAGGCTGAGGGAATTAGACTTACCATCACTCGAAGCTAGAAGAGTGAGGGGGGATATGGTGACAGTCTTTAAATTCCTTCATGGTTATGATAGAGTGGATAGGAATCGATATTTTGATATGGCTGGCTCTAGAACTAGAGGTCATAGTTTGAAGCTTCGTAAGAAAACTTGTTTGCAGGATGTAAGGAAATACTTTTTCAGTGTAAGGGTAGTTGATAATTGGAATTGGCTAAGCGAGGAGGTAGTTAATGCTATCTCAATCCATAGTTTTAAGGACAGGTATGATAAGTATCACTAAGTCTAAAATGGAACCGATGAGGAGACGGGAAGATACGAGCTTTGGGCTCTTTCCCGTAAACACAATTAGGTAATCACACACACACACACACACACACACACACACACACACACGCACACACAGAGACATATATATATATATATATATATATATATATATATATATATATATATATATATTTATATATATACATATGTTTGTGTGTGAATTCACCTAATACTGGGTAAATAAATGCATACCTATACCGACTTTTTGTGAGTATTCGTATTACACTTATACTGCAAATCTCCTCGAAAGAATGCAGAGTACGATGGCGTCCCTCATGCAGCAGTAGTCCTTGTTAACACAGCTGACTCAGTGAATAAGCTTCCAAATGTGTGGGGTTAATTGTGCAAGAAAACCAGTTTCAAACAGTTAAAATATATAACCTTTATAAAAAACTTTCTGATTTTCATATGCTGTCGCTTATTCTAACTAGCCTTTCGGGAATTAGTCCTCATTTTGGCTTATAGTTCTACGGCCAGATGTCATTTCTGACACTTATCCTCTCCATTGATCCCAGTTTGGGACCGGCATTGTATTGAGGTGACTTGTTCCCATAATGGCTGGATTATATAAACATTGAAGCCCTTAATCTTTAATACACGTTCCCATATTCATTTGGAGCTGGGGTATTAAGGCTGTATACCATTCCTAAAGCCCTGCGATGGGATCGAACTTGCGTTATGCTGGCGTCACACCTAGCCAAAATTCCGGACCCGACTCTTAAAACCGTCTAAAGACGGAATCCTCCCGGCAGCAATGACGTCATTACGATAATCGGGTGTAATTTTTCGTCCGCGTACGACGTAATCCTAACGGTCCTACGTAGTTTAAAAAAATCGAGGGGGTCCTGAACCGTCGTGGAGGGCCTACGATAATTGGCTGCTGCACCCAATAATCTCCGTGATTCGGAAGACCAAATCAGTCGTAGAAGACTGCATACGACGGGTAAGATCGATCTTCTTGATAGTACGCGGGCGTAGGAGAAGGTGTACGCCCGCGTACGATCTAGAGGATCGATCCTACCCGGCATACGCAGTCCTCCGGGTCTGGAACCGTTAAAAATTTAAAAATTCGCTTATACGTCTGGCAGCGCAGGACGAAAAGACAGCGCGCGCATGCGTGGTCTCATTTCTGACAACCCAGTCCTGGGCGTTCAGTTTTCCTGCTCTGCTTGCCGCATTTCTTATTGTTTTAGCATGATATTCTCATATGTAATTTTTTCAGTACACTTATATTATTACATGGGGATATGTCTTGCCATACTTGTGTATTTTCTCATAATGAAATTTATATATTTTTGTACAGTTATATATTTTTGTATCTTAAAAATTATTATTTTCTGTTCGTTTCCTGTTTATTACTTATATCATCATTTTACTATAATATATATTTATATATGACCATTAATATTGGTCATGCAATAAAGCATATATTTCCCATATAAAATTGTGAAATCAATATATCAAAATATGAATTAATCAAATCCATAAATGTGTCAAACAAAATATATGAAATATATTAACATACATGGCCAACATATATTTACTTATATATATAAGTAGCTGAAGTGCCAAATATATAAATCAGGGTTATACTTTCACAAATATCCCATATATATATATATATATATATATATATATATATATATATATATATATATATATATATATATATATATATATATATATATATATATATATATATTCCATATATTTATTGTTCACTAGGATCAATTCTAACATAATTAAAGTTACAAACGTCGTCCTTTAAACCATTCTCTCTTGCCACAATACCCTTCCTTCCGGGGAATTACAGTATTCCTCCCGACTGCGTACAACCCCCTACGAACGTGTACGTTCCCCTACGATGGGTCGGGAGCGTCGGGAGCATGGTCGGCCCAGTTGTGACGGTCAAAAATTTAAATTTCCCATGTTCTATGATGAGACTTACGTTTGCGTACAATCAGTCGTACGCTAAATTACGCGTCCAAACTACTCCGTACGATTGCAATTACGATCCATAGGACTGCTTACGCGGACGTATGATGCACTTCCGACAGGCACAAGAATGCACCTGTCGGCTAAAAAATCTGCCGGATCTCCAAGGATTGAGCGAAGATTCCGTCGGAACGCGGTCTTAAGAGTCGGGTCGGGAGTTTTGGCTATGTGTGACGCCAGCATTAATAGTTCCACGACTCATATGTTCTACCCATGAACCGCCACGGCCCCTTTTCTATTATCAACCCTCTTCATTATGACGAGTTTCGGACCGACACCCAGTTGAGCTGGTTTGCTCCCCCAGGAGCTGGATTTTATATCCACGCTATAGCATCCATCATTATTATTATTACTACCCAAATTAGATAACCGTGAAAATATTCTTAGTATATACGCGTAGTCGGTCAAGGTATTATATGGTCACTGATGATCAATATGCGAAGGATTTAAAAGATAAATTTTTATTTAATTATAAAAGTATTTGAGAATATATCTATATATATATAAATTTATTCTTCAGTACTTGTGAGAACATATGCTATTGAAAAGTACCGTAAGAAAACTCCCCAAATTTGGTCAAGTCGGCCAACAGAAAACGAGGTCATATTTAGACAGACTATGTCTAAGAGTTTTTATGCAAAGCATGAACACACATGTGTTTTTATAATACCAGGATGCTGCATATATTGATTTTATATTAATTTCCTAATGCCATCTAAATAAAATAAGTAAGAGTTTGAGTATATTTAAAGCACTTGAAAGAGAATATGCCATGCATAAGTAACATAAAATTTTCAAATATTTGGTAACTTCGGACGACAAAGAATGGAGATGAAATCTTAAGCACTAACAAAATATAGATTTTTTTTTTTTATTCGAATTAACGTACATGCTTTTTTTTTTTTTAATAATGACATGGTATATGTTTACTTCGACACCTGCAGTTGGGGAAAAAAATCTCATGACGTTTATTATTGTAAATTAAGTTAGGTTTGATTGGGTTAGCTAATGGATGAGTAAATGAATGGTTAGGTTAGTTTATTCCACACTTCAAAACTAGTCGATGTAATCATTGAAATGATTGATGATTAGTTGCTTTAGATTTTTTTCCAGTTTTTTTTTTCTAGTATGAAAGGAAACACTCAACTATAGCATTACTTGTACATATATTCAAATAAACTTTAGCACTGACGAGACTTTCTTGGTAATCGTACAAGTATTTTACAGCGTTTTGGGAGATATAAACTCATTTTTTTTCTTAATTTCTTGCTATGATATTTAAAATGCATTGCAAATTATTTTAATAAATTTGATGTATACATGACATAATATAGATTGTAATGTTTAACAACTACAATATCATTGGGGGTACCCATGTGCGCATGTCCCCATGAACAGTTATTTGAATTATAATAAAAAAATATCATTGATGACCCCTCCCCCCTTTTCTGTCCCATGCTCATGATGATAAGAAGGAAAAGAAAGAACTATATAGATAGAAAGATATATGAATATATAGCTAGACATATAGCTACATAGACAAGTTGATATGTAGGCAGATAACTATCTGGCTATACAGACAGATAAACAGATAAGAAGCGTTACGCAAAGGAGACCGCTACTCAAGGTGAAGTCCGTGTGAACTTCAGTGTGCAATTGAAACCTATCACACTGGGTGTGGTTGTATAGCAAAATAAAACAAATTAAAGTTTGTTGACCGTATTTCACATCTAGCCGTGTGAAATCCACACACTAAATAAATAAATAGATAAATTGCAAGAAAAAGCGTAGGAGAGAGAGAGAGAGAGAGAGAGAGAGAGAGAGAGAGAGAGAGAGAGAGAGAGAGAGAGAGAGAGAGAGAGAGATCTTTATATATTCGATTTGAAAGAATTTCGCTCTCACTATCTTCTCACATCTAAAATCGTTACTTATTCAATTCTGTGACGAATCTTATTTTCCCACCATTTATATACTTATTTATTTATTTGTTTGTTTATGAACCGTCATATATATATTAAAGCAGCTAAAACTTATTCAGCTCTGGGCTATTATTTTCTTTATAGTGTGGGCGAGTAAATTTGTTACCTATTAACTCTCTCTCTCTCTCTCTCTCTCTCTCTCTCTCTCTCTCTCTCTCTCTCTCTCTCTCTCTCTCTCTCTCTCTCTCTCTCTCTCTCGATGTAACCGGCGTACAAATGCAAAGTTCATTATCACTCGAGCGAGGTTTACTGATTATGTTTAATGAATTTCATCCAGATTTAATTAATTAGATTCGCCAAGCGCTCCAGTAACATGTTCTAAATTAGATCAAAATAAAAAAAAATTAATTTATAACAATACGAGTAAATTTATATTTTAGATGAGGTTATAGGCGCCAAGTCTCTAAGCATGAAGTGAAAGGCATGGGGGGGGGGGGTTGGATTAAATCTATTCTAGTGTAAAGCAGATCGTGGCCACCGTGGCCGAGTGGTCAAGCTCGCGACTTTGATTTGGAAGGTCGAGGGTTCGCAGTCTGCACGGTCTGAAAAAGTGCCACCTAAAAAGTCCTTCATAAGAAGGCACCGTCCTAGCTCTTAGTAGAAAAGGGAGGCCGTGACGTAAAACCAATGACATCCCAGTTTATATAGCTGATCACTGCCAAAAGAGACACTAGATGCAATTTTTAGCTGCTTAATCTAGGATTGAGATTAGGTTAGGTTAGGTTGGATAAGACACATGATATGTAAGGTTAAGTTAACCAAAATTAAAACTAACCAAACCTCAGTCCCAAATTGCACACCTAAAAATAACATCAGGATCTCTTCTGTGATGCATCCAGTATAGCTGGTTCCTAACCGAATGGTTTTTACATTTTATAATCATAGTAAGTACTTATTCCCCAGTTCCAGTCTGTCTTTGTCTACCCCCATACGAATGGGGATTAACATTGACGCATATAATGTCCAACATACAAACAAATAAACATAAACAATGTAAAAATGAACGATAACTTGATACAACAAATGTTCCGGTTTTACGTCACGGACTCCCTTTTCTACCAAGGGCTAGGTCGATTGCCTTCTTGCGAAGGACTTGTTTTGGCAGGTGTAATCGTTACCCTGAGTGCATGCCCTTGCTAACCTCAGACCGTGACGGAGCGCGAACCCTCGACCTGACGCCTCAGAGTCGCGACAAATCTGTCGTCATAATGTAGTCGTACGCTTCTGAGCTAGTCACTAATTTCTTTATTGTTTTAGCCACATTTCCACTACATGTGGATAAGAAACATTCTTTAGCATATTATCTTCCCCAGGCATGATTGCAACAGAATCAACACCTCTGATCATTACAATGGAAATATCACGACAAAGGTTCACACTTAAACAATTAGCATTAACTTGTATTTTCCCTTGAGTAATCACAGATAATTTGCATAATCGCATTGACATAATCATTGATTTTTGTTATTGTGGTTTTGTGTTAAATCACCGCCGATATGCGGTTTTTCTCTGCAGTCAGTGTAACTGTACTCTAATAATGTCTATTGAGAACTCTGCATGTATTCCGTTATCATAAAAACTAGTTCTTCCGAAGTCTCTCTCTCTCTCTCTCTCTCTCTCTCTCTCTCTCTCTCTCTCTCTCTCTCTCTCTCTCTCTCTCTCAAGTCTTGTCCTTCATTGTCGGTCTGATTAATTTCTCTAGATCCGATGATGGTAACTGTAAGGGCAGTTCCAAACCTCACTGTAGGTGTGACAAAGGTAGCTAAAACCTTGACCCCCTCTTTGCCTTACCATGATCTAGACTAGTGTGCTCTGTCTTTATTATATCTTTCCTGTTCTAATACATTAGGGCTATCATTATATAGGCCTTGTTCGTTGATAGCTATGTCACATGGAATATCATGTTTTAAATATCTCGTGGTCTCACCATAAATTGTACTTTTTACACATTTAATTTGATTATGACGGATCCAACAGAGAAGACCTGTATGAGTCCACCCTTCCCTTGGGAGGTATAAGGGAATTAACCATATTTCCAAAGTTAAGCAATTCATGTTTCAGAGATAAACACGTACTGTGTGAATTACTTATTATACAACAACAACAACAACAAGAGTAGTAGTAGTAGTAGTAGTAGTAGTAGTAGTAGTAGTAGTAGTAGTAGTAGTAGTAGTTGTGGTGATGTAGAAGAAGAAAATATATTCTTTTGATATAAAACTAAACTGCTACCACCCAATCAAAGTGAAAATTTTCTTATAAGGCATGTTGGTAACCGGACGTCCTCTGCAACCACCTCAATCGATACTTTTCCTTCCTTCCCTGATGTAAACATGGACACCCAGAATTTTATACTTCCTACAGTTATCCCCCCTACTTTCAAGCTCAGTCACATACTCACGCACAGACACATACGTACACTAACGCACGCACACACTTTTAGAAGTCAAGGTCTTCGCAGGTCCTGACACGGTCTAGTAACATTCGGGGTTAGTTTTCGTTCCCTGGTCTCTGCGTCTCGTTCATAAGAGAAAGGGAATTTCATAAAAAAAATAATACCCAAGGGAGAAGGAAGCAATTATGATTGAAATGGTTCTACACTAACAATGAGGAAATAACGCCAATATTATATTTAGAAAATGAAGCTTTCTGCTTAGACTCAAAATTTGAAATCATGAAATATAAAGATTTAGAACTTAGTGCTGATATCCTATTTATGGAAAAGCAACGGTGACCTCAGTACGTCTTATATATGTTTAAATTATGATTTCTAGACTATGCAGCTGCTATCCAGTTTGCAAATACGGCCTAACGCGATTCCTAGTTTTTCTCACACATTCACAAAAAAAAAAAAAAGCAGAGCTTTTAATTTACAGAAAGAGATTATGGATATATGTCCCTTTAACATCTGAGTTTTAACAAAATAATGAATATACTGATTTTATTTTTTAAACAACCCACGAAGTCTAGACTGGATTAATTGACTCATTACATAGTGATTCCGTTCTCTCTTTTGTACTCCTTGTTAAGTCAGTTTTGTAGAAGCAATACTGAGAAGTGCATTTCTATACGGGTCGACTTTCAGGGCGATATATATATATATATATATATATATATATATATATATATATATATATATATATATATATATATATATATATATATATATATATATATATATATATATATATATATATATATATATATATATATATATATATTCACGAATTGCATAAATGATCTATTTTGTTTTTCTAAATTATCCCTGAAATCTAGACGTTATCACCAGACTGTTACACTACAAGGGGATGCCAGTCTTCCATTTAATTGTCTACTTAGTTAAATATTTCCTAAGAAAAAAATTTTTTTTAGACGTGCTTATTTCCGGGTCAAGTTCGTGTGGCTCTCTCTCTCTCTCTCTCTCTCTCTCTCTCTCTCTCTCTCTCTCTCTCTCTCTCTCTCTCTCTCTCTCTCTCTCTCTCTCTCTCTCTCTCTCTCTCTCAAGCGCTTCATGTACGTATTAACTTGACTTCAGGAGAGAGATCTTGAAAAATCTCGAGTGGAAAGTTTTCTTTTCCTGCCTCATGAAATAGTGCGTATTATATATGTTTTGTTTTTTATTGATAAGTTTCTACAAATTTTATTTATATATTTATTTATTTATTTATTTGCTTGCTAATGTATTTATTTGTTTCTTGGTTTTATGATTTCATTACATAGCTTATTTTTTTTAGTTGTCAATTCACATATTTATTAATCATTGTATCTCTCATAAATAGTAATAACATGCAATGGTAACCGTCTCATCCTAGACCCTGAAAACTCCTCAGTCTACGACTTCTCATCTTTTCACAAGTTCATATTGGGTCTCTGAGTCTCACTATCCTCTTGGAGACTAGAGCTTGGTCTTGGCTTAAAGTTGATGGCCAGGTTGCTCTTCTTGACACTAAATCTATTGAGATGAAAGTGAATGGTTTATCGAGTGGCTCATACGCCCAGAAGGTACAATATGGTTATGATTTTTATGGTAATAAGAGACTCATTTTTGTGACTTGGAGACGGGTAAGTGCGTACTATACTTCTTCCAGTTACAACAGTTACAAGAGTACATATCTATAACTACATATACAATGGGCTTCAGCTCCCTTGTAAAGAGTTGACCGAGTCAAAGCATATACCCATCCAGCAGCAAGGAAACTAAATCTTCTACCACGTGGCCTGACAGTGGTAAATGATTTAATCTTTTTGATGGCAGTGTTGCGGAATGTCTCCTTAGCTATGACTGCAGTTGATTAACTACTTATTCAGTTCATAATATTTCTTAGTCAACCAAAGGGTAAATGGCCAAGGATTTTCTGCAGCGGGGCCGGACAACCGTAACTAGTTCACCGGGGGTGTGGGGGAAAAGTCTCCTTAGATATGGTTGCAAGCTATGAAATTTTTATCTAGTGCATAATATTGCTTAGGTTACCCGCAGGGTAAATGGACAAATTTCTGTCATCGGCCCGACGGTCGTAGCTCGTCTACTCTCTATAATCACTGTGTGGGTAAAAGTTTCCTTCTATATGATTGCAAGTCATAGAAATCTTATGTAATGTATAGCTGATTACATGAACATTACGAAAGTAAAACAAGCATACGCTGAGTAAGCTTGGAGGGCTATTACACGTCATTGCAAAATATGAAGTTAAGCTTTTATATAATCTATCTCTATATTGATACAAGGGAATGGCCAAGTCAGAGCACAACCGTTCACAGGGTCAGGGATGGATATATCATATCAGAACCCAGTTTCAATTCTTGTTTCTTCGCGAGAGGTTTATACGAAGGAAGATTCCCGTTCCCCCGCTCTTCCCCATGCAGTCGAAGTTTACAAGAGGCATAGGAACACGGAGACAGTATTTTTGATCCCCGCCTCAAGAGTAAGAGAGAAAGCGAGACTAAACTAATAGAAAAATGGATACTTAAAAAAAAAAAAATGAGATGCAATGCCAAGAGTCATTTTAACGTTATTCGAAGAGGAGTGGAAACAAATCCCATAAACCAAAAAAAAAGTGGCCAAGTGGGAGGAACTCTTCTGCCATCAATACATGTAAACCATAATATATTACTCTTAATTAATAATCGCAGAGTGCTCTTCTACCATCAGTCAGTTGTTACACTATATTTTATTCTGAATTACTTGCTATGATATTTAAAATGAATTGCAAATTCTATTAATATTTTATTTATACATGACCAAATATAGATTGTAATGTTTAACAACTGCAGTGTCACTGGGAGTGCTCATGTGCGCATGTCCCCATGTATATTTATTTGAATAAAAAGAAACTCAAGTGTGTGCACGTGATAATCAGATGCTCAGCAGTATACATTATTTTCATGTAGTCTCTGAGAATAAGAGAAATTATTTCTTACCAAATTAAATAAATTTCTACAAGAACCAACAGAAGTACATCTTCAAGACAAAATGACTATAATAATAACAATGATTTTACAGATCAGTTAAAAATGCTTTCTTAGCGTATAGGAACTCGTAAGGCATTTTTTAAAATTCTTTTAAGATATTTTTATGTCAATTGAAATAATCTTGTCTACATGAAAAGAGGTCTATAAAATTTAGTGATACCACTGATAAGCTAATAATAAGTAATTTTAGAGCATAAGACTAAACTGAAGACAGTTTAGAAGACACAACGTGTTCAGTGGAATTCCTGAAAAGCGCAAACAAAACATTTTGTAAAACTGTTACATTTTTCTTTCAAGAAGAAATGTAGCTACAAAAACATACATTCCGGGTCAGCTAGGAGGAGCTCGTGTGAATACACATTCTCACGCAAGAAAAAAAAAATACTAATAGACTATTAGATGACTGAGCAAAGTTAAATGAACTTCACAGAATACGTGTCGCACAGTCCGACTTGATATTGTCTGCAGAGTTCAATGCAAAATCTGCAGTTACCATGCTGGAATCACACTTTACTCAACTTAGAACGATTTTAAAGACAAGAAAGATATGCAAATCTGCAATATAATGAAGGAAAACGATGTGGATTCGGTTTTACGTCACGAACTCCCTTTTCAACTAAGGGCTAGGACGGTTGCATTCTTACGAGGGACTTGTTTTGGCAGATGTAATCGCTACCCTGAGTGTATGCCCTTACTAACCTTAGTCCGTGACGGGGCGCGAACCCTCGACCTGCCGCCTCAGAGTCGCAAACGCTACCCTTTTGCCACGGAGACTAAAATATAATGAAGGAAAACATATAGAAATATTAAGGACAAGGCTGGAAAATGTATGAGTACCCTAGAAAGCACAAAGATCCAATAATGCATCGCTTTGTGAAAAATAGTCCCCGCTGGAACGGGTGTAGATACAGGCATGTTAGAGCCGAGGAATTGAGGCTGGATGCCATTCCTAACACACCGCGATGGAATCGAGCCAGTGCAGTCGCTTCCCGACTTTGCACATTTTACCACTGACCTACCGCGGCCCTCCAATATATAAAGAACAAGGATGGTAAATTTGTGAATGCCATTTAAGGCACTAAAATTGATGTTTTTTTTCCTTCTTTCGACACCCAAAACCTTTTTGCTAAACAAGTGCAAAAAAAAAAAAAAAAAAGTGTGACGGCATCAAGGAATACTTCATAAATGAAAGAGAGAGCGAAACAACTGTTTTTTTTTTTTCAGCTAAGCAGGAATAAAATGGAATACAGAAAGAGCAGATCAGGGAAGCTCCATGAATAAAAGGGTGAGGAAGCAATAGAATGGCAGATGGTGGTATAGTAACGTCTTTTTCTTATTCCACCAGCGAGACAAACGTTTTTCTGTTAATCAGGAATGAGATGGAATACAAAAAGAGCAGATCTAGGAAAACTCAATAAATATGAGGGTGAGGGAGGAAAAAGTAATGGAACAGCGGATGAAGGTCTAGAGGGCACTAAGACCTGATAACTATTTCTCATTCCACCAGCGAAAATTTTTTTTTCTTCTGCTAAATGGGGATGAAGTGGTATGCAAAAAAGAGATATGCAAGGATAACTTCATACAAAAAAGGATGAAGAAGGGGGGTAGTGATGGAATATCAGAAAGGGGAAGATTGAGGACAAGACCTGACAGCTGTTTCTTTTTCCGTCAACGAAGCAAACATTTTTCTGTTACAGGGGAATGAAATAGAACAATAAAAAGCGGAGATCAAGGAAAACACCTCATCTTTACTTCATATTTCCTTCGTGCCCTGGCCCGATGAGGACCTTTTTTTCCTGGTCCTGGTGTCACACTCATAAAAAAGGAAGAGAAAAAAAAGTGAGGATGAAAGGGGGACTGGAATAGCAGAGGGAGGAAGTTAGGAGCTAAGACTAGTCAGGTTTTCTTTTTCCCTCTAAGAAACAACCTTTTCCCTTTTAAAAAAGAACTCTGCAAGAAAACAAAAAGCAAAAAGAGAGGAGATGGAGAAATGCTCTATAAATAAAAAGGGAGAGTCAGGAAGAGGAAAAACGGAACCGCAAGAGAAGGAAGAAAGGAAGGTTGACCTTACAACGTTTTCATATTCCGTCAACCAAATCTTTCTCTTCTAAACATGAATAAGAAAACAATAGAAAAAGAGGAGATCAAGAAACGCTATAAATACGGTAATCCATGAAGGAGTTACGACATTGTAGTATTTTTTATTTTATCAACCATAACCTTTTCTTCTAGAAAAGGCAATAATAAAAGGCTGCAAAAAAAGTGTGAAAAACAAGGAGGACACTCGACATCAAAGGCGAGGCAAAAAAAGGGAGAAATGGGATAGAAGGGGGAGGAGGCAGTAAAGAAAAAGTGGGAGAGTTTGAGGGAAATTAAATGACCACCTTGATCCAAGCGGCTGACCTCAACCTTCCTCTAAAGAGGGAGAGCCAAAGTGTATATAAGGTTGGCTCTTGTTCCGGCGCGCTACATTCAACATCCAAAATGCTGCGACAACTGGTGAGTGATTTTGTTTTGAAATCTTGTGACTACTTACCTCTTACCTGAGTGTGTATGTGTTTGTGTGTGTGTACTTTAGAATGTGATTCTAATCAAAAACTTTGGGATGAAATTTGTTCTTCGACCCGTAATTTAATTTTTTGCTGTTGTATTTTTTTTTTTATAAATAATATAAAGTGATCATTCGTCTCGTTTTTTAATATATAAGAAAAGTAAGAAGCCACTTTCTATTGTGTGTCGAGTGTTATTTAAAGCTTGTGGCCAAAGGCGGTGTCAGGCAAAGAGCAACAACCTGGAGTGAAGAAAAAAATATGAAGCATTCAGATTGTGCCCTGAAGTAAAAAAAGGAAAATAAATCGCGTTACTACTACTACTACTACTACTACTACTACTACTACTACTACTACTACTACTACTACTACTACTACTACTACTACTAGTAGTAGTAGTAGTAGTAGTAGTAGTAGTAGTAGTAGTAGTAGTAGTAGTAGTAGTGATATAGATGAATAAATACCTTTATTTATGTGTTTTTACAAAACATAACCACACTCACATACACACAAAATATAATAGAGATCAAGATATTATATTTTAGACATTTCATATAAAAGTAAATTTACATAGTTTACCGTAATTATTACAAAATAGAATCAATGTAATATATTCTTTCTCTTAAGTAATAGTAGTAATAGTAGTGATAGTATAAGTAGTAATAGTAGTAGTAGTCACACTGCTTCCTCTGCAACTGCTATTGTTGCAACAGTTGGAACAGTATAAATGGAAAATATTCATGCAATAATCCAATTTTTTAAAGTTCTTTCATTCTAAGCAGAGAACTGCGATGTCATCATTCTTTAGGCAATTGCATGGACTTCTATATGCAATATTTAATTACGTAATTGTTAAATAACTTGGGACTGGCCAATTTTTTATAGAAATTACGATACATCATCGGTTAATGACGATGATGATGGTGATAACAGTATTAATAATAATAATAATAATAATAATAATAATAATAATAATAATAATAATAATAATAATAATAATAATAATAATAATAATAATAATAATAATAATAATAATAATAATAACAAAAATAATAATGAAAAAGAAGAAGAAGCAGAAGAAGAAAAAGAAGAAGAAGTAGTAGTGTGTGTGTGTGTGTGTGTGTGTGTGTAAGATAAAAAATAAGAAATTAGTAATAAAAAACACGTCAATAGGAAAATAAAATAGACAAAAAAAGATTTAGGAAAAGCGAAAGAAACAAAAAGAGAGAGAGAGAGAGAGAGAGAGAGAGAGAGAGAGAGAGAGAGAGAGAGAGAGAGAGAGAGAGAGAGAGAGAGAGAGAGAGAGAGAGAGAGAGAGAGAGAGAGAGTCGGGAAACAAATAAATAGAAAAAAGTTATTTTCAGAGCAAAAACTGACAACGAAAGAAAATGGATAGCTAATAGACTGTGAAATATACACGCCCAATAGATAATTACAATAAGTGAAGTCATTATCAGTGCTTTAATTCGTTGTTTATTGTTATTTTCGAGTTATTTTCTTGTTCACACAGTTAATAATTTGTTATTAAGTGTCATTGTGGCCAATAACAGGTTCTCTGAGGTTTTTTCCCCATGTCGAGTCTATCCGAATCATAGAGAGTCATGACTCAACAAGACTCGTCTAGTGAAGCTATTCACATCAGGAGAGTCGAGTCGCAGCGAGTCTTGACTCTACCTGACTCGTCGCTTATGTAATTTCGTTATAAAGGGTGACTTTTCTTCTTCTTCTTCTTCTTCTTCTTCTTCTTCTTTTTCTTCTTCTTCTTCTTCTTCTTCTTCTTCTTCTTCTTCTTCTTCTTCTTCTTAAATTAAATATATCGTAGTATTTTTAATGCGAAGGTATCATCTTTACGTGTTTATTATCAAGTCCTGCTATTTACTCTTTAAGTTGTCATTTTTCCATTTTCTTCGTGACTGAATCATCTCTCTCTCTCCTCTCTCTCTCTCTCTCTCTCTCTCTCTCTCTCTCTCTCTCTCTCTCTCTCTATATATATATATATATATATATATATATATATATATATATATATATATATCTAGGTTTGTAATTTTCTAATATTATAAGCTAATATTTCTAAAATTTTATTTTCACATTCTTAGTGAATTACAATTTCCTCTTATTCACTAACTTTTATTATTATTATTATTATTATTATTATTATTATTTATTAATTCCTTTTCATAAATGTTTAGGTTATTCTTCTCTTCCCTCATTCACTCTTTTTATATACGTCTCTGTCTTTTATTCTCAGGTTATTCCAGTTTTCCTAATTCAGTCTTTTCGTTTACTTTGATTTTGATATTTTCACCTCATTCCAGCTTTCTGTAACTTGACTTTTTTTTTTCTCATTATACTATTCTTGTATATTCTTTTTATTCCTAAATTCACAATTGCATCATTTACAGTACATTCTTCACCAGCTTTCACCAATTTTTCACTTATTCTTTTATTGTATATTCTGCCTTATTCTAGTCATTCTTTACTATTTTCTTATCTACACTTTATTGCTATTCTTGTATATCATTGTTCTCTCAGTCTTCGCTTTTCGTTTTTTCTCTTTTATTTCTTTATCCTTGTTCTCTCTCTCTCTCTCTCTCTCTCTCTCTCTCTCTCTCTCTCTCTCTCTCTCTCTCTCTCTCTCTCTCTCTTCTTTCTTTCTTTCTCTCTCTCTCTCTCTCTCTCTCTCTCTCTCTCTCTCTCTCTTTTTTTTTTTTCTCTCTCTCCTCTGTCTTTGAAATAATATGTAAATAGAAAAGGTAAGTATATAAAATTACTAACTGGTATATATATATATATATATATATATATATATATATATATATATATATATATATATATATATATATATATATATATATATATATATATATGTATATTATGAATATATTTTCTGCTTAAATATACTAACACAATAATTATGTATGTATATATTGTAAATATAAAGTATGGACATAGCCATGATAATTACTTACATAGTTTTAGCTTTATGAATGAATCTGTATAAGATGATTATAAAATGTTCTGATTATTTTAGCTTTTAGCTCTATGAATAAAGGAGTAATAGGCATAAGCTGCGATAGCTTTATTTTTTAGTTTTAGGATTTTGTGTCAATAAAGATTATTTAAGCTTTAGCTTTTATGAATGAAAGAATGTAATTATGCATAAAGCTGAATTAATTTTAGCTTTAGCCTTATAAATGAAAGAGTGAAAAGTGCATGAAGCTTTATTTTCATGAACAAATGAGTGTAAATATAATAAACTAACATTTATAAAAAAATAATATTTTTTCTTGACTATGTTTATCTGAAAAGCTTCATTTTTTTATGTTTTCTTTTCTCACTTTCATGTTTTCACTCATCTATTTATTTGTTTTAATTCCTCATTCACTTGCTTTCATTTTCATTCTTTTATTCACTCGTTCTCTCATTCCCATTCCGCTTTATTCTTCGATTGGTGTAAAATATTCCAGATTTCTAAATCTGCATCTAAAAAAATGGGGGTTGTGTCTCGATTTAATTTACTTAAAATTTACAATGGTCTTATCCGTCCATGTTTAGAATACTGTTCACACATCTGGGGTGCTTCTACTTATACCTATATCCTTGTCAGGAATAAGACTAAGGCAATCAGACTCATCAGCAACCTTTCTCCTACCTTCAATCTGGCTTCTCTCTCTCTTCGCCGTAAGGTATCATCTCTTTCTCTTTTCTGTTCTTACTACTTCCATTGCTGCTCTAATGAGTTGGCGAATTGCATCCCTCCCTCCGCTGCCGAGGCCGTGTAACACTCGCCAAGCGGCCTCGTCTCACAGGTACTGTGTGGAGTTTTGTAGCTCAGGGATTGGTCAGTGCAGTGACTGCTTCCTCCCATCCATCTCTAGACTCTGGAATTCTCTTCCTCCTTCTGTCTTTCCTCAGTCTTATGACCTATCTCCATTCAAAAAGCGGATTTATCGTCATCTCATGGCCTTCTCATGTCATGTCTCTAGGTCTTCACTACTTTGACTATTATTTCATCTCTCCTTTTCCTATTGTTAATCATTCTCTTATTTCTGCCATGTCCTTAGCCTTCTATTTTTCTTCGTCTCAATGTTTTTTGGTTTTCGGGTCTGATAAGGGCAGTATGTCTGTCCCAGTGTCACAATCATAAAAAAAAAATATCGCAGCTCAGGTGCAGATAGATAGATAGATAGATAGATAGATAGATAGAGTAGATAGACAGAGAGAGTAGAAAACCTACATCTTTACACTTATTATCACATCACTGGAACCTAATCGTAAATTAAACATAAATTGAAAACTTTATAAATTTAATAAATGTAGTATATATATATATATATATATATATATATATATATATATATATATATATATATATATATATATATATATATATATATATATATATATATATATATATATATATATATATATATATATATATATATATATATATATATATATATATATATATATATATATATATATATTATATATATATATATATATATATATATATATATATATATATATATATATATATATATATATATATATATATATATATTATATATATATATATATATATATATATATATATTATATATATATATATATATATATATATATATATATATATATATATATATATATATATATATATATATATATATATATATATATATATATATATATATATATAACCAAGCAAGCACATTACATGTGCTTGCTTGGTTATTGTATGACCCGAATGAGATTGGGAATTGAATCAAATGCTA
>JAXCGZ010000555.1:7500-17500 GCA_037179515.1 Halocaridina rubra | reverse complement strand
ATATCGGTGGCAATATGCATCATACTTGAAGAGTCGCTGGAATCATTGGAAATACCAAGATGCTGGAAATAGGCGAATGTGGTACCTATCTTCAAAAAGAGAAGGAGATATACAGCTCTAAACTTTAGGCATGTTTCCTTGGCCAATGTAGATTGCAAAATTATGGCGAAACTAGAAAGAACGACACATCTCTCTTCACTTAGAATCCTTCAACTGTTTGTCAGTGAGACAACTTGGCTTCAGAGAAGGTAGATCAATAGTAACAAACTTATTAGAATTTTATGATGAGGTAAATCAGATCTTACAGGAAAGAGAGGACTGGACAGAGTGCATATTCTTAGATTTCCAGAAGATATTTGATATGGTCCCACATGGGAGACTTTTAAGAAGTTTCAGCTTGCATCTTCTTAAAAGAAAGGGAACAGAGGTCAGTATAAGATACTCAGTGTCTGAATGGAGATGGTTAATAGTGGGGTTCCGCAGCGCTCAGATATAGGTCAATTTTGTTCCTTGTATGCGTAAATGACCTATCAGAGTCTGTAAACTAATTCTTGAATATGATTGCAAACAATGCAAAGATTGTGAAGAAAGTAAGAGACGAGAACAATGGTAGAGAACTTCAGGAAAATATAAATAGTCTGCAGTAATGGTCAGAGAGTGGCTAATGAAATTCAGTATTTCAGAATGTAAGGCAATGAGAATGGGTATTAGTGAAAGAAGGCCCAAGGTTGGATACTCAACAGTGGGTGCAGAACTTCAAGAGACGGAGAATGAGAGATCTAAGAGTAAACATATTGGCAGATTTGTCTCCGGAAATGCATATAAATAGCATAGAAAGGACTGCGTATGCTTTCTTAGCAGATGTAAGGGTTGCCTTCAGACACATAGACAAGGAAATGTTCAGAATTATTTATGTAACTAATGTGAGGTCTAAGGTTGACATGCAGCCCCCTTTGGAATCCGCACTTAAAAAAGAAAAACATATAAAGAAACAGGAAAAACTTCAGAGACAAGCCACGAAACTGGTGCAAGAAATAAACAGTCTCAGCTATGAGGAGAGACTGAGGGAATTGCACGTACCATCACTCGAAGCTGGATGAATAAGGGGGATATGGTAAGTGGGGATATTTTGATATGACTGGCTCTAGAACTAGAAGTCATAGTCTGAGGCTTTGCAAGAAAACTTTTTTTTAGGATGTAAGGAAGTACTCTTTTTAGTGAAAGGACAGTTGATGATTGGAATTAAGCGAGGAGGTAGTTAAAGCTAACTCAGTTCATTTCTTAAGGACAAATATGATAAGTATCATTGAGTATAAAAAAGGAAGCGATCAGGACACGGGAAGTTACAAGGATAGAGCTCTTTCCTGTAAGCACAGTTAGGTAATGATAATTAGGTACACGCACACACACACACACACATACACACATACACACACACACACACACACACACACACACACACATATATATATATATATATATATATATATATATATATATATATATATATACATACATATATATATATATATATATATATATATATATATATATATATATATATATATATATATATATATATATATATATATATATATATATATATATATATATGTATATATATACACAATAATACTTCAGCTGACAAGTCACAGCATTCCACATCTCTGTTTCTCATTGCTTTCTTTCTCATCATATATAAGTTTTCATGACTTTGACTACTCTTCCAACCTGTCTTTTTTATTGTTTATCACTCTTATTTCTGTCTTGTCCTTAAGGTTTTACCTTTTTTGGACCTTTTATTGGTGCCCGAAATTGATGAGGGCTAGTTTCTTTTCCCGCCCGATGTCACACGTAAGGAAAGAATATATATATATATATATATATATATATATATATATATATATATATATATATATATATATATATATATATATATATATATATATAATAGATATATATGCAAATATATATATATATATATATATATATATATATATATATATATAAATATATATATATATATATATATATATATATATATATATATATATATATATATATATATATATATATATATATATATATATATATATATATATATATATATATATATATATATATGTATATATATATATATATATATATATATATATATATATATATATATATATATATATATATATATATATATATGTATATATATATATATATATATGTATATATATATATATATATATATATATATATATATATATATATATATATATATATATATATATATATATATATATATCTTCCTCTATATATATATATATATATATATATATATATATATATATATATATATATATATATATATATATATATATATATATATATATATATATATATATATATGTAAACGAGAAGTTTCATATATCATCGTACGTGCGCAGAACGTAAGTTCAAATAAAGCGTCTGTTCAAGCACAATGAACACACGTCATTAGCAATGGGTGACTGGGTGAGCGTAATGTTTTGATACATTCAGACAATAGATTGTTCATATCACAAGGCCTGTGTATTAATTAGAACGTGGGACTTGGCTGTGCATTGCTTATGCGTATGTATGTATGTATGTATGTATGTATGTATGTATGTATGTATGTATGTATGTATGTATGTATGTATGCAATTACCTAATTGTGCTTACGGGAAAGAGCCCAAAGCTCGTAACTTCCCGTCTACCGGTCGGTTCCATTTTGTACTTGGTGATACTTATCATGCTTGTCCTTAAAACTATGGATTGAGTTAGCATTAACAACCTCCTTGCTTAGCGAATTCTAATTATCAACTACTCATTCACCAAATAAGTACTTCCTTACATCCTGGAAATAAATTTTCTTACGAAGCTTCAAACTATGACCTCTAGTTCTAGTGCCAGCCATATCAAAATATCGATCCCTATCCACTCTGTCATAATCATGAAATAATTTAAAAACCGTTACCATATCCCCCCTCAATCATCTAGCTTCGAGTGATGGTAAGTCAATTCCTCCAGACTCTCATCGTAACTGAGATTGCGTATTTCTGGCACCAATTTCGTGGCATGTCTTCGAGCTTTTTCCAGCTTAACTACGTGCTTTTTCAAATTCGGATTCCAAAAGGGGGCTGCATATTCAAGCTTTGGCCTCGCATAGGTTACATAGATATTTCTGAACATTTCCTTGTCCATGTGCCTGAAGGCTATATGCATATGCTTTTTTGCTAAGAAAGCATATGCTGCCCTTACTATGCCATTTATATGCATTTATTAAGACAAATCGGCCAGTATATTTACTCCTAGATCTCTCTCATTCTCTGTCTCTTGATGTTGTACTCATGCCACCGAGTAGCCAAGCCTGGGCCTTCTTGCATTTTTACCCATTCTCACTGCCTTACATTTAGAAGTTTTGAATTTCATTAGCCACTTTTCTGACCACTCATGCAGACTATTTAGATCTTCCTGAAGTTCTCTACCATTGTTCTCGTTTCTTACTTTTTTCACAATCTTTGCATCATCTGCAAGCATATTCATGAATGATTTTACAGACTCTGGTAGGTCATTTACATATACAAGGAACAAAAGTGGCCCTAAAATTGAACCCTGTGGGACTCCATTACTAACTCTTCTCCATTTTGACACTGAGTGTCTTACTCTAACCCTCTGTTCCCTTCCTTCTAAAAATAGTTTTTTTTTTTTAATCCATTCCAAGACATTTCCACCTATTCTTGCCATTACTTGCAGGTTCTTAATAAGTCTCCCGTGTGGGACTGTGTCAAATGCTTTCTGGGAGTCTAGGAATACGCAATCTGCCCAGCCCTCTCTTTCCTGTAAGATTCGGCTCACCTCATCATAAAAGTCTAATAAATTTGTTACTGTTGATCTACTTTCTCTGAAGCCATGTTGTCTCACTGACAAAAAGTTGAAGGATTCCAAGTGAAGAGAGATATGTTTCCTTAGTAGTTTCTCTATAACTTTGCAAACTATGCTGGTCAAGGACACAGATCTGTAGTTTAGAGCCGTATCCCTTCTTCCCTTTTTGAAGACAGCCATCACGTTTGCTTGTTTCTAGCATGTTGGAATCTCCCCTGACTCCAGCGACTTTTTTAATATGATACTTAGTGCCGCTGATATTGCTTTACTGCATTAATTAAGTACGTAATGGGATATATCATCAGGACCTGTAGCTTTATGGACATCTAACTCCATCAGCGCTTTGCATAACTCTGTCTCTGCAATCTGAGGGGATGGGGTATTTTCTACTGTAAATACGGACTGAAACTCCTTGCCCAATTGTTCGCAGATCTCTTCATCTGTCTCAGTGATGCTTCCATCCGCTCTCTTAATCTTTAAAACCTGTTCTTTTGCCTTCAGTTTTCCTCTGATAAAGCTGTGGAAAAGTATGGGAATTTCTTTAGCCTTCCTGGTGATATCACTTTCATAGTTTCTCTCTGCCTCTCTACTTTTACTTAGGTAATAATTTATGCCAGACATTTATGTTTTTGCTCCTCCTATGCCCTTTCCCGCATTTGTCTCTCCACTCCTTAGCTCTCTTACACTCATTATTGAACCATTTCTCTCTGGCATGAATTACACCTATTTTGGTGACAGGTATGCTGCAATCTACTATCTTCCCATATTCCTCACAAAAAAATGTCGTACATTTCTTGTACAGATTTGTTGTTAAATAAGGTCCTTCAGTCAATAACTGCAAAAAGCTCATTCATTTTTATGTTATCCCCTCTCGGATAGTTCCTCCTCGTGTCTTCAGTGCCTTTACTCTCAGGCAGAACATCTTCTGTATTATACTTCATCAACAACACGCAGTAGTCACTCTTTCCAATTGACGGTTCATAATCATTTTTTTTTTCAATATCCAAAACATTATTTGTGAATACTAGATCACGTATGTATGTGTGTATGTATGTATGTATGTATGTATGTATGTATGTATGTATGTATGTATGTATGTATGTATGCATGTATGTATGTATGTATGTATGTATGTATGTATGTATGTATGTATGTATGTATGTATGTATGTATGTATGTATGTATGTATGTATGTATGTATGTATGTATGTATGTATGTATGTATGTATGTATGTATGTATGTATGTAGGTAGGTAGGTACATACGTACGTACGTGCGTACGTATGTATGTATGTATGTATGTATGTAGGTAGGTAGGTAGGAACGTACGTACGTATGTATGTATGTATGTATGTATGTAGGTATGTATGTATGTGATGTACGTATGTATGTGGTTACCTAATTGTGTTTACGGGAAAGAGCCCAAAGCTCGTATCTTCCCGTCTCCTGATCGCTTCCATTTTATACTTAGTCATACTTATCATACCTGTCCTTAAATGAGAGAGATCTAGGAGTAAACATACTGGCAGATTTGTCTCCAGAAATACATATAAATGGCATAGTAAGGGCAACATATGCATTCTTATCAAATGTAAGGGTAGCCTTCAGGCACATGGACAAGGAAATGTTCAGAAATATTTATGTAACCTATGTGAGGCCAAAACTCGAATATGCAGCCCCCTTTTGGAATCCGCACTTGAAAAAGCACATAGCTAAGCTTGAAAAAGTTCAAAGACATGCCACGAAACTTTTGCCAGAAATACGCAATCTCAGTTATGATGAGAGGCTGAGGGAATTAGACTTACCATCACTCGAAGCTAGAAGAGTGAGGGGGGATATGGTGACAGTCTTTAAATTCCTTCATGGTTATGATAGAGTGGATAGGGATGGATATTTTGATATGGCTGGCTCTAGAACTAGAGGTCATAGTTTGAAGCTTCGTAAGAAAACTTCTTCGCAGGATGTAAGGAAATACTTTTTCAGTGTAAGAGTAGTTGATAATTGGAATTGGCTAAGCGAGGAGGTAGTTAATGCTATCTCAATCCATAGTTTTAAGGACAGGTATGATAAGTATGACTAAGTATAAAATGGAAGCGATCAGGAGACGGGAAGATACGAGCTTTGGGCTCTTTCCCGTAAACACAATTAGGTAATCACAATTAGGTAATCACACACACACACACACACACACACACACACACACACACACACACACACACACACACACACACACACACACACCCACACACACACACACACACACACACCAAAAACTTGTTGCAAGAGGCAAGAAGGTTAAATGATGAAAGAAATGAAGAAGAGAAGAAAAATTTTCGTTACGGAATACTTCCAGACAAAGGGGAGATAAAGAAGATAATGACAGAAGATCAGGGGATGGGGCCTCATTAAGATTGTTATACACAAATGCTGATGGATTAGCTGGTAAGGCAGTAGAATTAAAAGATAGGATTCACAACAGTAAGGCAGATATAGTAGCAATTACAGAGACTAAGTTGAGTGAGGACATAAACAGTGTCACAGTTTTTCCTAAGGGCTTCAGAATACTAAGGGTCGAAAGATCTGAGAGGACTGGTGGAGGGATAGCACTGCTCATAAGTGAGAGGATTCAAGTTGAAGAGATAAACTTGGCTATAGAAAGTGAGTTCAGGGAATTTCTTGTTGCTCGCATAAATACTGGGTCAGAGAGCATTATAATAACTGTTGTATACAACCCACCAAGGAACCAAAATAGGCTTGAAATTTATGAGGAAAGTCATATAGGTACGATTGAAGTCATAAACTCAGTTGTTAACATGGCGCGGGAGAAAAAATGTAGGATCTTGATTATGGGAGACTTTAATCATAAAGAGATAGATTGGATAAATCTTGACCCACACAGTGGTGAGGACTCCTTTGGGGCAAGATTCCTAGATTGCGTACAAGGGAATTTCCTACACCAACATGTAATGGAACCAACAAGAGCCAGGGGTGGGGATGAGCCATCACTACTTGATCTGGTGTTCACAGATAATGTGTTGGATATTGAAAATATTGAGTATGAACCACCAATTGGAAAGAGTGACCACTGTGTGTTGTTGATGGAGTATATCATTGAAGACATTCTTCCTGAGAGTAGAGGCACTGAGGACATGAGGAGGAACTATCAGAAAGGAGATTACATCAAAATGAATGAGCTTTTTGCAGTTATTGACTGGAGAACCTTATTTTACAACAAATCTGTACAAGAAATGTATGACATCTTTTGTGAGAAATATGGGAAGATAGTAGATTGCTGCATACCTGTCACCAAAGTAGGTGTAATTCATGCCAGAGAGAAATGGTTCGATAATGGGTGTAAAAGAGCTAAGGAGTGGAGAGACAAATGCTGGAAAAGGTATAGGAGGAGAAAAAACATAAATGCCTGGCAAACCTACAAAAGAGCAAGAAACGACTACCTAAGTAAAAGGAGAGAGGCAGAGAAAGATTATGAGAGGGACATCACCAGGAAGGCTAAAGAAAATCCCAAGCTTTTCCACAGCTTTATCAGAGGAAAACTGAAGGTAAAAGAACAGGTTTTAAGGCTAAAGAGAGCGGATGGAAGCATCACTGAGACGGACGAAGAGATCTGCAAAGAATTGAACAAGGAGTTTCAGTCAGTATTTACAGTAGAAAATACCCCACCCCCTCAGATTGCAGTGACAGAAGCTCAAGGGCCGGTATTAGAGAACATCAACCTTACAGCCACAGAGGTATGCAAAGCGCTGATGGATTTAGATGTTCATAAAGCTACAGGTCCTGATGACATATCCCCTCATGTGCTTAAAAAATGCGCAAACACAATATCAGTGGCACTAAGTATCATATTTAAGGAGTCATTGGAGTCGGGGGAGATTCCAAGATGCTGGAAACAAGCAAATGTGATACCTATCTTCAAAAAGGGAAGGAGGGATACGGCTCTGAACTATAGACCAGTTTCCTTGACCAGCATAGTTTGCAAAGTTATGGAGAAACTACTAAGGAAACATATCTCTCTTCACTTGGAATCCTTCAACTTTTTGTCAGTGAGGCAACATGGCTTCAGAGAAGGAAGATCAACAGTAACAAACTTATTAGAATTTTATGATGAGGTAAGCCAAATCTTACAGGAAAGAGAGGGCTGGGCAGATTGCATATTCCTAGACTTCCAGAAAGCGTTTGACACTGTTCCACATGGGAGACTTATTAGGAAGCTGCAATCAATGGCTAGAATAGGTGGAAATGTCTTGGAATGGATAAAAACTTACTTAGAAGGAAGGGAACAGAGGGTTAGAGTAAGACACTCAGTGTCTGAATGGAGAAGAGTTAGTAGTGGAGTTCCACAGGGTTCAGTTTTAGGGCCACTTTTGTTCCTTGTATATGTAAATGACCTACCAGAGTCTGTAAATTCATTCATGAATATGTTTGCAGATGATGCAAAGATTGTGAAGAAAGTAAAAAACGAGAACAATGGTAGAGAACTTCAGGAGGATCTAAATAATCTGCATGAGTGGTCAGAAAAGTGGCTAATGAAATTCAATACCTCAAAATGTAAGGTAATGAGAATGGGTACAAGTGCAAGAAGGCCCAAGCTTGACTACTCGGTGGCTGGAGTACAACTTCAGGAGACAGAAAATGAGAGAGATCTAGGAGTAAACATATTGGCAGATTTGTCTCCAGAAATACATATAAATGGCGTAGTAAGGGCAGCATATGCATTCTTATCAAATGTAAGGGTAGCCTTCAGGCACATGGACAAGGAAATGTTCAGAAATATTTATGTAACCTATGTGAGGCCAAAACTCGAATATGCAGCCCCCTTTTGGAATCCGCACTTGAAAAAGCACATAGCTAAGCTTGAAAAAGTTCAAAGACATGCCACGAAACTGGTGCCAGAAATACGCAATCTCGGTTATGATGAGAGGCTGAGGGAATTAGACTTGCCATCACTCGAAGCTAGAAGAGTAAGGGGGGATATGGTGACAGTCTTTAAATTCCTTCATGGTTATGATAGAGTGGATAGGGATCGATATTTCGATATGGCTGGCTCTAGAACTAGAGGTCATAGTTTGAAGCTTCGGAAGAAAACTTGTTTGCAGGATGTAAGGAAATACTTTTTCAGTGTAAGAGTAGTTGATAATTGGAATTCGCTAAGCGAGGAGGTAGTTAATGCTACCTCAATCCATAGTTTTAAGGACAGGTATGATAAGTATCACTAAGTCTAAAAATGGAACCGATCAGGAGACGGGAAGATACGAGCTTTGGGCTCTTTCCCGTAAACACAATTAGGTAATCACAATTAGGTAATCACCACGCCAAAACTCGAATATGCAGCCCCCTTTTGGAATCTGCACTTGAAAAAGCACATAGCTAAGCTTGAAAAAGTTCAAAGACATGCCACGAAACTGGTGCCAGAAATACGCAATCTCAGTTATGATGAGAGGCTGAGGGAATTAGACTTACCATCACTCGAAGTTAGAAGAGTGAGGGGGAATATGGTGACAGTCATTAAATTCCTTCATGGTTATGATAGAGTGGATAGGGATGGATATTTTGATATGGCTGGCTCTAGAACTAGAGGTCATAGTTTGAAGCTTCGTAAGAAAACTAATTTGCAGGATGTAAGGAAATACTTTTTCAGTGTAAGAGTAGTTGATAATTGGAATTGGCTAAGCGAGGAGGTAGTTAATGTTATCTCAATCCATAGTTTTAAGGACAGGTATGATAAGTATGACTAAGTATAAAATGGAACCGATCAGGAGACGGGAAGATACGAGCTTTGGGCTCTTTCCCGTAAACACAATTAGTTAATCACAATTAGGTAATCACACACACACACACTCAGAAATATTTATGTAACCTATGTGAGGCCAAAACTCGAATATGCAGCCCCCTTTTGGAATCCGCACTTGAAAAAGCACATAGCTAAGCTTGAAAAAGTTCAAAGACATGCCACGAAACTGGTGCCAGAAATACGCAATCTCAGTTATGATGAGAGGCTGAGGGAATTAGACTTACCATCACTCGAAGCTAGAAGATTGAGGGGGGATATGGTGACAGTCTTTAAATTCCTTCATGGTTATGATAG
>JAXCGZ010000554.1:37500-55000 GCA_037179515.1 Halocaridina rubra | reverse complement strand
GCCCAGGCCGCAGCAGCAGCTGTTAATCCGCCTATTGCCCATGCCCTTCTCACTCACCCGGCCATGAGAGGTCTCACAAGGGCACAGCTTGGCCTTATGACCACAGGTAAGTGATGAAAGTAAATGCGAAAACGAAACCTCGAGTGAGGTTGGGAGAAACTGTAATATGAACAGAGAGAAACATTTTAGATAGAATGCGTTCATTCCTAGTATAGCAGATATAGCTGTAGGCTTGTTTCCCTTTTGAGACCTTCTGTGCTGTAGTTGGTAGCGCCTTGGCACAGTAATTATGTGTCCTAGGTTCAAGTTCCGGTCGGGGTAAAAATTATTCATATATACTTATGTTTTTAATGCTAAAATCGTTTTATAGAGATGTTTTTGCCTTATTTTACTGCCATGGCAGTACTCATGTGATCTTTTTTTTAAGCATTTAGATTTTTGCTAGACATATATTAAGAGACATTACTTAAACCTTTTTATATTAAAAAAATATTTATAGATTAAGAAATAATTCCAATTCAAGATTATAAACTTGAAACCTACAAGCTGGTGAAGGAAGTTAGGTTAGGTTTGGTTAAGTTATGAATCCTGGAAAAAATATTCTTAGCTATACCCAGATTTGCATTTTTCTAACTAATCTTTTTTTTTTATTTGAATGATTGATACATACAAATTTTACAGATATATATTTTGTTTTCTATATCTGAAGGAATTGATATTGGCACACCAGTAATAAAAATTGCTTTAGAAGGAAATAGACCACCATTTAAAATTTTGTTTGTTTGAATGGACTCTGAAAATACAGAAATATATATTTTATTAATAATTATGAGTCGCGTAACCGGATTAGAGTTTCAAGTTATTGATATGACTAGGCCTAATTATGCCCAATTGAGAGAGGACACACAATATTGATCTTGTGATTAACGTTAGAGTTTTTTTTTATTAAAATATTTTAGGTACTTGTCATTAGTCATTTACGGTTAGAGAAATCAAGTAATGTATTCATTTATTAACTTAGTTGACTTGAAGAATACTTTTTATTTTGCCTGTTGAAATGACTGTAGAAATTATTTTACTTTTTATTTAAATGATTGATTTAACATGAGTACACTTTAGCAAGTTTTATACTTATAATAATAATATTAATAAAAATAATAATAATAATAATAATAATAATAATAATAATAATAATAATAATAATAATAATAATAATAATAATAATAATAATAATAATAATGATGATGATGATCATCATCATCATTATCATCGTCATCAAAATAATAATAATAATAATAATAATAATCTCATTTACGTTTTTCTGCTCCGTAGTTCCAAATATGGCAGCGCCGGCTGTCCCCGGAGCCATGCTGGGTCGCTTCCCGACTCTCCTCCCCATTGGCTCCGTGGCCCCCATGGCTCAACCAGCGGCTGCTCGCAGGTACTGTGAAATTCTCATCATTTTGTTTTTCTCCATGCAATTCTTTGCCTATTATTTCTGTCACTGCTTGGTAAATTCCTTTTATATTTTTGTTTTTAGTTTGTTTCGTCTTATTCCATACATTTAATCATTTTTTCTCTCTCACTGGGTTGGGTAATTTCTGTTTTTAACGTGTGTTTTTGTTTGACTTTTTGCATTACATGAAATTCCTTTTGCCTTTTTTCTGTGTTTGGTGTTGGTAACTTCCATATTTTGTTTTATTTTTCTATTTTTATTACGTTTGTTTATTTGTCCTTTCTTTCTCTCGCTGTTTTTTTTTATTTTACATTTTTTTTATCTTCTTCTCTGAATATTTTTTTCATTGCATGTGTTTCTTTGTTTTTTTTCTCTCTCTCTATTACTAAGTTTTATTATTTTTGCTTTTCTCATCTCTTCCATGTTAATTTTTTTTTTTCATTTCATGCATTTGTTTTTGACCATGTCTCTCACTGGTTATTAGCATCTTAAAGTCTTCTTATATTTGACTTCTTCATTAAAGTAAATAATTGTCCCTTTGTATTTTCTTAAATAAAATTATTTCTCATTCTACCTTTTTTTTTTTTTTTTAGTTTTCCTGCTTTTGGTTTCAGCTTAATGGAGTTTATTAAATCTTACTTTTGTGTAAGTTACAATGAAGTCTGTGGTTTTTAGAAAGATTTTTTGATATATGCTAAATTTAATGAAAAAAAGAAAATGTAGTGTGATTTGTTATATATATATATATATATATATATATATATATATATATATATATATATATATATATATATATATATATATATATATATATATATATATATATTATAATTTTCTTCTGTTTTTATGAAAACAAATATATTTTGAAAAAATTTGTATATTCAGTCAATAACTCATATTTTTAACCATAATTGCTCCTTTTTTTTAATATGAAGATTATTTAGAATCTAGTCAATAATTATCAATGATATTTATAAACAGAATTATCCTTTTGTTCTGTACGTCTCGATATTATTTTATATTTAGTAATGAATTTTCACGAATATTATTAAAAAAAATATTTCCTTATATTTTGGATTTTTTCAAAATGTTATATATTCAATAACTGTCTTTCCTGGATATATTTTTTTAACTAAAATTGAAATTATATTTTCTATTGCGTTTAGTAATATTCAAAAATACATCAAAAGCTTCATTGTATCTTACATAAACAAGTTTATTATTTGTTTTTATTTTTATGGTTTTTTTATTTTTAGTCTTATTAACCATTTTGGATATACGGTTATTTTCTGTATTTATTTTGTATATATTTATATACTTTTTGGATTGCCTAATGACCAGCATGAGCGTAAAATAGGCTGAATATTCACAATGGGAATTTGAGGGTCTATAATTAATAATAATCAAAATTTTATTTACCTCTTTTTATTTACATTTTTAATGCAACTCAAACTACTTATAAATCTTTTATTTTCTGAACCTATTTTTATTTTGGTCTTGAACTCTTTAGAAAGTAGATAATTACATTTACATAAAGATATCTTTTTTTTATCTTTTAACATTAATAATGTAAGTCTTAATTAGTTATAAATCTTTGGTTTTACTGAACAAATTTTATTTTGGTCTGGCATATTCCTTAGATAGTAGATAATTACATCTACATAAAGTTAACTCCATGAATATATCTAATAAAAAATGTATTACAGCATGGTTTATTTGTTTCTATTAGTTTATTTACATGATCTAGTTAAATATATTTATAATCTGTAATATATTTATCATATATATCTAAGTGGTTCTTGGTTTATTTCTATAAGTAGATAAATGAATACATATATCAGTCAACCAACCAATCAATTAATCAATCAATCAAGCAAGGAAGCAATCAATTGATCAATCAATCAAGCATTCAAGCAATGAATATCCGTCCCCATTCGAAGGGGTGAACACAGACATGTTGAAGCTGGGGGATTAAAGACTGGATGGCTTCCCTAACTCCCGGTAGTAGAATCAATCTCGCGAATGTTAGTGTCTGCACTTCCTTAATTGCGCGCTCTACCACTGGACTCCAGCTGCTCCCGATTAAATATATTTTTATTTACTTTCCAGTAATAGAATTTACATCTCAGTAATGTATATTCCTTTTACTCATTATAAATCTACTTAAAAAGTCTAATTCAGATTAAATTCTTTGGATATTTATAATTATTTAGAGATTTTGGTTTCATTTTATAATGAAAATTAGTTTCGAAATTGAAAAGTTGAGCCGATACGATTACTTAATAATTTCTATATGTTATATTTTTTGCCGTTTCTGTGTGTCACAAATATTCCCCATTCGGATGGAGGTGGACGCAGATTAGTGCTGTAGGTAGAATGAGGCTGGATGCCCATCCTAACGCTCCACATTGGGAAAAAACCACGTTTGTCAGGCTCATCACTTCCCTACTTGCGTCCTCTACCAATGAGCTACAGCGGTCCCATTTATAAATGTTAAGGGGGGTTTATACGGTCAAACGGTTCGTCGAACGCGGTTCGACAGACAAATGTTTGAAGCGATGTTCGAACGTGTGAATGGGGTATTTGGTTGTCGAACACGTTGCGTGTTCGACAACCAAATACCCCGTTCACACGTTCGAACATCACTTCAAACACTTGTCTGTCGAACCGCGTTCGACGAACCGTTTGACCGTGTAAACCCCCATTTATTAATAGACTAGGTGCAAACCTCTTTTATCATCAGAAAAAAAAGTAACTTAAGAAGTAATCATAAATTTACTATTTTAGAATTTATATATTTCTATGAACAAGTAAACCCCGTTACCGCAGTGGTTAGAGCACTCTACCCGTTAAGTGACAAGCCCGTGTTCAATCCCACCATGGGGCGTTAAGATGGGCATCCAACCTTTAATCCCATGCTCCAACCTGTGTTCACCCCCATAATGGGGATTCATAGTGACGCATTTAGCTGCACACTATTCATATATTTCTACTAAGGCTGCTTTCACGCCAAAGTGGCACGTCGCACGTGTCATGCCACGTGGCACGCCTGCTGAAAACGAACATCTGGAAACATATGAAACCTTTCACACAGAAGTGGCGTGACACGTCCCATGTGCCACGTGCGACTTGTGACGCAAGTCGCACGTGGCCCATGGGACGTGTCACCCTGCTTCTGTGTGAAAGGTTTCATATATTTCCGGATGTTCGTTTTCAACTGGCGTGCCACGTGGCATGCCACGTGTGACGTGCCACTTTGGTGTGAAAGCGGCCTAAAAGATGTGGTTTTTATATTTAAGCAGTGCAATTTCCCTCTATAATGAAAATGCAAATCAGAGATATTACATATTGCATTCAGTTTTATAAGTAGTTTCCGGTTACGTAATATTGCTTGAGTCTGCCTTTCTATAAAAGATTTTAACTTTGCTCACCGTTACTCAAATTTCATTTCGTTATTTGTTCATCTTATCTGAAATATATCAGATCCATCTATAAATTGACTCTGAACCACTTAGATATCAATGCATTTGTTGTATATTTGAAGTTGAGGATGGGTTAGTTGGTGCATTTGAGAAATAATGTATATTTTGGTATAACCAGGAATTGTAACATATCAAACTGGTATTTGATTTAAAAAAAAATTCTTTTTATCTTTTCTGTTAGAAACTGGTAGTTCTCTGCCATCCTCTCTTATCATTATTTTGTTTTTTGCCTGTTTTTTTTAATCTATATGATGGGACTGATTCATCTTGATTAGTAATTATAGTTTTCAAAGCTGAGAAGTGTTTCAAAAATCTGAAAATTAATTTTTTACGATGTTTTCAACCTATTTTCAGACTGGTCATAAATTCCAAAGAAAGCTTTGAAAACTATAATTGACTCATATATGATTGCTTTAATATTTTCTGGTCACTTTTTAACTCACTGTAAAGAGAATTTATCAAGTGTGTTTTACATTAATGATAATAATCCACGATTAACCAATAATCCTTAATTTTAATATTTTTTTTATTTACTAAAAATATTAATCACCCAATACCTTTCATAAAGTGTGCTAACTTCTTGTTAGAACAAACAATTTTGTTTTTGGATTTCACCCACCAACCTTATTTTAACCTACTGCATAAGATCTTGTATATGGAGGAGTTCGAGTAAGCTTTGGAGATGATTTACATGCAATAAAACAATTATAAAATCCATTTACATATAGTGTAACTCTAGTAATGTACTTGAAATCGAAACTCACATTAAAATGATCACTAATACAATTTAAGTAACTAGTCACCCCTAGTTAATCATTCTCGGAAAAACTGACAAATGTCAAGTCACTGTATCAGTTCAAAAACAATTTAATGTTATTGTAAAGGTGCGTCCACACAGGCAGCATGCAGTCGGAAACAAGTTGTAAACATTGACCTAAACATCGCAGTCGACATCTACTGACACTAGTAGTACCAACATATCACTTCCAAAGCCATACCAACATATCGGCACCCTCGTATCAGTAACATCACAAATATTGTTGCGTCTAATGATGTCAGTTTTGTTGTTGATATGTTTTATGTTTTGTTGCTGGTGTGGACGCACCTTTAAGGTGCGTCCACACCGGCAATAAAACATATCAACAGCAAAATTGACAACATTGGACGCAACAATGTTTGTGTTGCTACTGTTACGATGGTGTCGATATGTTGGTATGGCGCTGTAAGTGTCATTAGATGTCGACTGCGATGTTTAGGTCAATGCTTATAACTTGTTTCCGACTGCATGTTGCCGGTGTGGACGTACCTTAGAAACCATTTATCATCTTCCCAAACTTACCGTCCTCCCATAATGTAAATATGCAACTCCCTCCTTCTTTTGGTTCCTTCACCATCACCTTCATTCCCTTGGACGCCCCCCTCACAGGACTGCCTTAGATCTACTGAGCAAGGGCAGGGATCCCAATGGTGAACCTCTCATGCTGCCTCATCCTACGGCCGCGCCAGCACCACCTACCATTACTCCGCCAACCATAACCACACCTTACTTGCCACCTGATCAGTACACGGGCTACAGCTTAACTGTGGGGTGAGTTCCCCCCTGTGCTAGCTCTCACTCACTCGCTCCATCTCACTCCTCTTTATAAGTCTTGTTCCTTTGGGCACTTTTCTTTCCATGTGGTCATGTCTTATTACCTTGCTCTCGGCCTCTTACAAGGTCCACTTCTGACCTTGTTATTTAATTTTTCTTCTTCTTCACTCATATTTGATTGGAGACGGATTTTTTTTTAGGTATCCCTTATTTACAGTGATGATTTAGAGTAATGTTGTAGAATAATCCAGGTAGTATTTGTAAACAAGTGTTGTCGTAAAAAGGCACTTTTGTGGCGTGTTGTAATGTTGCTTAGTAGTGTTATTTGCTCTGGAGGATATGCAAGGCTAATGCCTGTAACTGGGAATATAGAATGAATGTTGAGGTTTGACCTTTTCCAAAAGTTCCTCACTGTCTGTTCTGTAGAGGTACTAGTTTGGACGCTGCTCTGTTGCTTTGTTTGGCTGTATGCAATCTCTACTGCTTGGCACTGAAGAGATCATGAGAACTTTGCATAAATTTCGCCTTGAAGTTTAGAATATAACTTGGGGATTATCTGTTCTATTGTGTATTTATATTTTTTCTACCAGAGTCTAAAATTTTGCTATTACTATTTTGTCTCCCTCTTGTCGTATCTAATGTAAAGAAAAATAGATCTCTTTTCTAATACACACATTCTAGATTTTCACACCTCCATTTTTTCTCTCAAGAAAAAATAGATTTCACTATCGGGTATAATTTTTGATAGCATTCCACGAACTTATTATTTGAAGAAAAAAAATACACCTACGGCTATTTTTTTTTTAATTCGAGAATTCATATTATTTCCGTCTTGCAAGTAGATAGTTTGTCATTTATAACACACTGAGAGAACAAAATTGAATGAAGTAATTGAATGAACAAACACTGCAATATATAAGCTCATGGTCCTAACACGAGGATTGAACCCCAATCCTTTTGGGAATTTAGATTTGGAAATCAAACCAGCTACAACTGAACCACTGCCAGAATATGGAACCAACCTGGCTCAGTTGTAGAAGTTTGGCTTTCGAAATATTCATTCCCATAAGCTTCAGGGTTGAATCCTTGTTCTCGGTACCTTGTGTTTATATTCCTTGCAAGGCCTATTGAAATTGAATTTATTAAAAAGTTCTGAAGGATGTTCAAAAGACTTTGCAAGTCCTTCCGGATATTTTTTCCAGTGTGTATGTTACTATTATTTCCGATTGAAATGGGAGTGGACGCAGACAGGTTGGAGCTATAAGGGGATTAAAACTTGATGCCATTCATAACTCCCCGCAGTTGACTAGAACATGGGTTTGTCACTTCCCATGTCGAATGCTCTAACCACTGCTGTACCGCGGTCCCCTACGAGTCCTTCTTGATTAATACCTTCCTATCGTAGTTGACAAAGGGGACCGCCGTAGCGCATCTGGTAGAGTGCTTGACCCGCAGGGTGATGGATCTGCATTCGAACCCACGACGTGGGGATAAGGGCCTCTGCTGGCTTTAAGTCTCTAGTTTCAGTCTATCTGTGTCCACCCCCGAATAAGGACAAACAGTGACATTAAAATAAACTCTCTAGTTGACAAGGAAAGTGGATCAAATTTTTTTTTCTAAGATGAAATTTATGGTGAAATGCACTTTGGCTCCATGGTATAAGGTCAGTATTCAAAGGCTGTAAACACTAATTAAGATGAGCCGTAATTCTATATATCTCTTGATTTTATCCTCAAGCCTTGGCTAGCATTAATGATGTGTTTTTCAGATAATCCCTCCAAACTGTAAATACTTTTTGAATATGTTTAGCAAATATTCAAAATTTTTAAAGGTCATTTTCACCTCAGTACTTGACTGATACCTACAAATTACAAATGTATAGGTCTTTTTTTCAAATTTGTATCAGTTTTGAAAGCCATTTTCAGCTCAGCAATGCTAGATACTGAATCAACTTGGATATTGATTTCTAAATTGTTATACACTTGTTAATAACTTTTCAGGGTAAATTTATTAATAGTAAACAGCTTTTGAGGTTTAATTCCTAGTTCCATCTGTTAATTCCAAGTTACAGGTTTTAATTCCAAGATCATTTCGTCCACTTTGAATTCCTATACAATAACACGACTGATTTTGTAAAAATCCAGCAAAACCTTTATGTCCTAAGTCATATTGCTCGAGGCTTTTTAAGACGAATAATTTTAAAATATTCATTGGACTTCAGTCTTAGCAACCTGCCAATTCTCCCAAATTTTAGGAGAAAATTTTCTCCCAATTTTAGTTAATATGTTAAGAATAGGATGAATTTTTTTATACATAACAGTACCTCATACCCAACAACTCCCCTATTTTCCCTGTGTTTAAGGAAATTTTCCCTCAATTTTAGGTAATATGTTAAAGATATTATTATTCTATGATATACCAGGGACCCCATACCTATCAGCCTACCTATTTTTCTTCATTTTAGGTCAGTTTTCCCCAGTTTTGGGTCACGTGTTTAAAACTGGATGATTTTATGATGCATAAAGGACCTTTTACTCATCTTTCGACCTATTTTCTCATATTTTAGGGAACGTTCCCCAATTTTAGGTCATTTGTTTAGAATAGGATGACTTCATGATATACAAAATACCTCATTTCAGTATTTAAAGCATGCATTTTTTCCCAATTTCAGGCTAAAATGTTACGCTTGTGTTCTCTCCATTTTCTTGTCCCATAATTTTTCCCTGCAACATTATCATGTCCTTTTTCGACGATCTGGGGACACTGACCAAGACGGTCATAAACATTCCTCTTGCAAAGCCAAAGTTGACGTGTCCCAAAACCCTTCCTTAATGGGGTGCCTACTTCGCGTGCCGTCGTAAATGTTGGTATATTTCAATGCAGCCCGACCCCCCCCCCTCTCTCTCTCTCTCTCTCTCTCTCTCTCTCTCTCTCTCTCTCTCTCTCTCTCTCTCTCTCTCTCTCTCTCTCTCTCTCTCTCTCTCTCTCTCTCTCTCCTCTCTCTCTCCTTATTTTCTCTGTTTTTGTCTAATCTTGCATTTTAATAGATCAGTGCAGCTCATCCTAGAGAGAGAGAGAGAGAGAGAGAGAGAGAGAGAGAGAGAGAGAGAGAGAGAGAGAGAGAGAGAGAGAGAGAGAGAGAGAGAGAGAGAGAGAGAGAGAGAGAGAGGAGAGAGAGAGAGAGAGAGAGAGAGAGAGATTGGAGGTCAGGCTGCAATGAAATATGAAACCTCAAATATTAGAAACAAATAGAGGATATAGAAAGAGCATAAGTAAGAGAGAGAGAGAGAGAGAGAGAGAGAGAGAGAGAGAGAGAGAGAGAGAGAGAGAGAGAGAGAGAGAGAGAGAGAGAGAGAGAGAGAGAGAGAGAGATAATTGGTAGAAATATAATGGAAGAAGAATTGAAATAAAAAAAAAATATACATAGATAATAAATATGAGGCTAAATATAGAATAACTCTGAAATGTAGTATTGTTCCTGTTTTACGTCACGGACTCCTTTTCAACCAAGGGCTAGGACGGTTGCCTTCTTGCGAAGGATTTATTTTGGCAGATGTAATCGTTACCCTGAGTGCATGCCCTTGCTAACCTCAGACCGAGTCGGGGCGCGAACCCTCGACCTGACGCCTCAAAGTCGCGGACTCTGAAATATAGTATTAAAAGATGGAAATTAATTTGAAAATACTTGTAAGTGAATTGTATGACAGAGAACCAACGTACGTAGATAAATTTAACAATATACATAAATAATAGAATTGAGGTAAAGAAACTAATTAACATAAGCAGAAGGAAAAGAAACAGTGTTACAAACAAAATACGCAAGAAAAGAAACCCAGGAAGATGGAATAACTTAGCAAAATGTAATAGAATTATAGAAATTATATCAGAGAGATCAATAATTGACATTTATTGTAGCTAATAATCACATGTAAATGAAGAAAGTTAAAGATAGCTAAAAAATCTAAACATCATTTGAAAGTATTATATAAAAGAAATATAATAATAAAAACAGTTATAGAATCGAAGAGATGAATAATTGAACTGTATTTCAGACAACCATATGTAAATGGTTGAAGGGGGGGGGGGTGAGGGCTGTGCCCAAAAATGGCTTTCCAAGTATATTTATGGAGGTCGCTTAGAGTCAATGATTCGCAAATAATGGTCTGGATCTTTTTCAATGCATCCCTAAGTCGCGTTTATATTTCATTTTGAATTTTCTGTCGAAATAACAGGGTATATATATATATATATATATATATATATATATATATATATATATATATATATATATATATATATATATATATATATATATATATATTAAATAGTATTTCTTTATTGTTTAGGATTCTAAAAGAGGAGAATCCTCTTAAATCGATTCCAAATCCCCCCCTCAAAAAAAAAAAAAGATGTTATAATATTAAATCTGGTACATGCATATATTTTACAGAAGCCTCAGTCTACTCATAAATAAATCCATTAAATCCATTTTAGTAATAATGTGAAATCTCGTAACAGATTTACGAATATAGAAAATATAAAATACAGTTATTGATATAATTAATATTAAATCCAGAAAATTTGTCCATGATATCCAAACTTCATCATTTATTAAAATAAAAATAAATTTGAGTATTTATATTAACGTAAGCATGCCCCTAACAAATTTATTAATACAGCGAATATAAAATTCATATACTAGAATAATTAATATATATTTTTTCTTTTATTGATACAACATTTATTGTCCGTTTTATAAGTCACAACGAGTCCCCATCCGAATGGGGTTGGACGCAAAGAGATTGGAACTAAAACGGGGATTAAGTCTTGATGCTCTTCTTAACGTCCAGCGGCGTGATCGACTCGCGTTATTCAGGCTTGAATCTTCCCTACTCGCGCGCTCTACAACTAAGCTGAAATATAGTTGTTAATATATTAAATATGAAAATCCTTTTGCATTTATATAATCTATTTAATATTCTATTTGAGCTTCGTAATTTCTAAAATGAAAATCCGCTGAGTCGAATGAAATTAACATAGCTAGACACGTGGTAAATTAACTAATACTGTTAAATTAATATATTTCTTATTATTTTGATAAATAATATTCTGCATAAATTTCATCTTTTTTATTAAAATTAAATTCTATCGAGTCTATTCGAATTAACCTTCCAAGACACTTGGCAGATTAATTAAATCCAATAAATTTATACAATTAATTTTAAAAGACATTTATTTAAAAAGAATAAATAATCGAGTCCGTTCAAATTAACATTAGAAAACACTTGGAAATATAATTTTGTAATAAAAATGAATTGCAATTATTTATACATCCTTTTTTATGCTTTGTAATAGCATATTCTCCTAGCGTATTCTCGCAGAACGGAGGCAGAAGATAATGTCTTAACGCTCTGTCCACTCACCCAGATTGAAATTTAGAGAGAAATTCGGAACACAGGACACCAATTATGTCAAGTGGGCAGCAAATGCAAAGGCTCGCTCTGAAGAGCACAGGACTTATTACACGAAAACAAGGGGTTATGTGTGTGTGTGTGTGTGTGCGTGTGTGTGTGTGTGTGTGTGTGTGTGTGTGTGTGTGTGTGTGTGTGTGTGTGTGTGTGTGTGTGTGTGTGCGAGAGAGAGAGAGAGATAGATAGATAGATATATAGATATATAGAGAGAGAGAAAGAGAGAGGGAAATCTTGGATATTTTGTAGTATTATATATAAAATTATCATTTACGCCTAAACAACCGTATCTGCTTTCGATTTCATACCCAAGTTTAAAAAACTGTATTTTTTCAGATTTATAATCCATGTTTTACGTATAATTTAAATTTCATTATAGTCCCAGTTACGGTACTGCTCCTGTTAGTCATTGTATTAACAGATATGATGACAGAAATTGTAAATGAGTCACTATTAATATATTATGAAACCTACTTTCCTATCCTTGTACGTAGTCAGCTGATTTTTTTTTCTTAGTCACTTTGTCTATTTACTTTATCATTTAAATTGTCTAGGACATGACTTGTTTGATTCATTGAGTTTGTATCTTTGGGAAACTCAAATTAGTTCTGTGATTCCCGTCTTCCTCGGCTAATAGATGAGTATGTGCGGTTTTGCTTCTGAATCCTGGAATAATGATCAGGATAAATAAGGCCCATTTTGCATTGCAGTAAACTAGTAATGGCTTGCTAAGTAGTTAGATAACAATGGGATTACACCTGAGGGAGAAATTTGTTTATAAGGACAATTAGTTGGCACAGATAAAAAAAGGAAACCTGAAAATAATGAAATTTCATTTGCTAGATAAATACTGATAGTAGATGTAAGTATAAATTGTAAAAAGATAAAATAAAATATTTATCTGATAAATGCAAAGTGTAGATTTATGTAAACAAGGAAACACGAAAACAATATAATATTTTACGTATAAATGCAAATTATAGATATAAGTAAAACAAGGCGTCATCAACACAATAAAATATTATTCAATTCCTATACAGTAATTGTAGATATAAGTAAACCAAAGGTTTAAGAAAACCAGAAAACATAATTTAACTTGTCATTGCAATTATACATAAGTAAAACATAAGTACTTATAATTACAAGTGTACATAAAACATAAGTATTTATAATTACAAATGTACATGAGTAAAACATAAGTACTTATAATTACAATTGTACATAATTAAAACATAAGTACTTATAATTATAATTATGCATAAGTATAAGAAGTAACGCTAGGGTGCAAGCCGAGAATAAAACTGAATTGAGAGAACATAAGCCACACCTATATTTAATATCATTGTAGATTATATTTGATGACAATAAATATAATTATATGTATATAATTGATATCAACGAGCTCATGCACTCTCATTACATAGAGAATATAAGTGATAATGCAACCATCCATTAGGTATTAATTCACTTTATTAAGCAGCATTCCTGCCTCGTTATTTCGGGTTAAGCCACGCCTACTCCACGCCAACACGTTCATCAACATAAAGTATTATTAATAAAAGCCGGAGCAACCTCGCCCTTTCCGTTTCCAACGAGGCGTTATTCACGAAAAGGGGTCGTCATATTCAATCGTCGGCAACTCAGCCTTAATGCAGGGTTACCATCTTCGTTTCTTGAAAATGTACAATGCATCTTTCTTAAATTTTCCTTAATTGACAGTTTGACATTCTTTTAACTAGATTTTCAATTACATTAAGTAATGAGAAGTAGTTATCTTTTGTTTGGTATATTTATTGCAAAAGATTTTAATGTTTATGTGAGGAAATCAAACTGGTAAGACTGGTGTCAGTCGATATCTTTACAGAGTTGGGCTTTCGGTATTTCCTCATCAGTTAGGAATTGTTTATATATCCTTAACCCCGTACGTCATCAAAACTCGCTGTATTCAGCGCCTAACGAGACATGATTTTTTTTCTAAAGTTTTTATTTTTGCCGTTATCATTTAGTAGTTATTTCTTGGATAATGAGTAATATTACTTCCATAAATATGACATTTTGAATTACCCAGAAATATTTACCCAAGTTTATTATGATCTTGATTTCTTACTTAGAAATATTATTATGTCGGTTTTTGCATTTGTTAATACATATGATACAGGGTGATTTATGGGGAAAATATTTTTAAAATTGATGCTTATTATAAAAAAAATTAAATTAAGCTTACTTTACAGTACATTATTTCATACAGAACTTCTTTATATGAATATTTAATACGATCTTATGTTAAGATTACCACATTGTCTATATATATATATATATATATATATATATATATATATATATATATATATATATATATATATATATATATATATATATATATATACAATGGCCCCATTCACCTTGTGAAGGGGGTGGCCGAACCAAAGAATACTCATTCACCACAAGCCAAGACACACCACAATCACCCCTCTTAGCTCCTTAGAGATGAAGGATCGGTACAGCTCCCCCCCTCCTGGATCATCCTGCTTTGGTCACTCGCTGGGTAAAGGGGCAAGGATCTTCTGCCGTAAGACCCGACGATGCTCTGTTAAGAACAACTCCTTGTAATGCATAACAAAGATAATTACTCTAAGGTGTATCTCAGAGATAATTGTTCTCGAAGGAGTATCTCAAAGATAATTGCTCTTGAGAGAATATTCCATGAGTATTTAATACTTCATAAGTACTCTGGCGCCTTAAAGATTGTCTTCCTTCAAAGCTCTCACTTAATGAACTCAAGTTAACAACATAATTAAGGGCTTAGAGAGACTTTAGCATCCTTAACGAAGCTTGCTATTGCTCCCGTGTTAAAATAAATATTGCAAAAGATCTCTTCGTTACAGTAACATCATCACCTTATCATTATAAGATAACAATGATGAAAATATTGGTATAATACTATTTACTTTTTGTAAAGCAGTAATTTGTTGCGTATTAAAGCAACACACACATTTTTTTATCCTTTGTAACCTGTTGCTACCTACTTCTGTATACAATTTAGTGATTGTGTTTAGAGTTAGATTTTCTTTCTAATGTTAAAGTATCGCGCTCTAAGTTTCTAGAATTGAGAGAATAGTTCTCCTTTTCGTTTCAGCTGTAACTGTATTATGAAAATACCAAAATTTTTCCTGTCAAAATACTTAAACTATAATACTTTGTCACGTATATAGGCTTATATAAAGAATAAGAGGACTGCTAGTGTAGAAAATTGGTTTAATGTTTTGGTTATTGTTTAGTCTTGCTGTCTGTTTACTTTATTAATAAAGTTGCCTAATGATTGATGCAAAATGAAAGATCAGGTCTTACTACGTAGAAAGTTTGTTATTTTGCTTCATCAGAGGAACTTATTTTCATATATGTTATAGCCTTCATGATATGCCTTATATCTCTGGGGGGGGGGGTTCTATACTCTTTCACGAAAATAAGTCAGAATTATATCTAATTCCATCTAAATTCACAATCTCGTCTTGTCGCTTGTTCTATTCAAAAATGAACATGATAAAAACTACAAAAAATATGTGAAGTTAACAGTACTTTTCATGTCTACTATATAAGGTTTTCTATTATTGTTAACGCCTCTTGGTTCCTAGATTTTATATTACTCATAGATTTTTTTTTCCTGCGTGCACCTATCCTTAAGCTCTTCGAAGAACTGAATTATAATTTTAGAGAAAGGAGCATAAACTCTACGCTATAAATACTCCGTATTTCGTCCGGTGAACTTGCTGATACATAAAATCTACGGTTAATATTATCCGTGTTTCACCTCGTACCGCCTCATGCACGAGCTAAATGGCTGATAAAATATCAAGAGGTTTCTGATGCAAATTTCTTTGCGAATTAGACCCTTTTCCGAAATAAAATCACCATAATTGATTTAAATATTGAAGGTTTCTTTAATATCAGGCAAAAGAAAAGTCATTTTTATGAAAAAGATGAAGTGTTCTAAGCTGTTAACATATTTTTATCAACAGTGAAAGATCTTCTTTATTCAAGACTGATATGTTCACCTTTTTGTTAGCTGTAATATAACTAGATTCAATCGAATCAGAGGTTATGAAGTGTGGGTATTGTATTTTTTTCTTTTTGTAATTATTCCCCGTCTCCAATCATTTCTTAATCCTCTTCCAACTCTCTTCTGATCACATCTGTCTCTATTCCATCGTTCACCCACATCACTGGCATCAAAGGTATTTTTCATTAATTATAACTTACATGTTGTACTGTAGTTTTATCATAGCTAAGAATGTATATATATATATTTTTTTACCTCTTCTTTGGAGGTCATTAACTTGTAAACATATTTGTACTGGAAGATAATATGAGTTTTGATGCATTTTGCACAAAAACACAGACTGCATGGTAGTGAATTTGATCATTCATTTTTTTTATTTACTCATTTCTCTTATAACTAAAAGCATGCTCTTGTATTTTTACTGGAAAGGCTGATAACAGTTTTAAGTATACTTAACAGTAACTGTAAAAATGACTATAATGCATCTCTTAATAATATTGTGTGTATTTCTATATTGTAGCAATAGACTCCAAATTTGAGAATTTTATTAATCTTGTTTGTAAATATATATTTTGTTCTCATTTATTTTTCGACCTAAGTTGTATATTTATATTAATCACTCACTCTTGCTAGATCGAATGCAGACTCCACATCAATAATTCTCTTATACTTTCCTCAATACAAGCTTCTATAAATCACTATTATCATGTATTAAATCTCTCTCTGTGTCACGAGCTAGTACGGAACATTCCAACATCATGTGGAAAGCATATACAACATGGAGCTTTAAAGGTAATTCTAAAAATAAATTGTATTAATGTTATGATTATGCCTTCCAGTATGCCACTCTACGAGGATTATACAGACGTAGCTAACATGCAAACAGATTTTGACCCAACTTCAGTTGTTACCGGTAAGTGTTCGTTACCCATTGGCACTTTAGCGTGTGTGTGTGTGTGTGTGTGTGTGTGTGTGTGTGTGTGTGTGTGTGTGTGTGTGTGTGTGTGTGTGTGCGTGCGTGTGATGTGTGTGTGTGTGTGTGTGTGTGTGTGTGTGTGTGCGTGCGTGCGTGTATGCGTGTGTGTGTATTTCTTTTTCCTATACCCGTGAAGTTTTAAGATACTTCACCACCGTATACCCGTCTCACCTATCAAGTGGTGTACTTATTGAACCTGCTTAGTTCGCAGGGGTTGCGAAGACATGAAGAATACCTCTTTACTCGCTATCTTACGCTCCTATGGCTGTAGAGATGACAAAATGTTAAGCATATTTTAGGAGATTCGAACTTGGGCCCTGATTATGAGAGCCACGGGCTGTGTCTGCTATTCTACTGTATGCTGGTTATATTGTAATAATCCGTTTTCTTTGAACACAAATCAAGAGATATTAAATTTAAATCAATTGATTTTTAAATAATTTATGGCCACTTTGTGCCGTTATTAATCC
>JAXCGZ010000554.1:22500-32500 GCA_037179515.1 Halocaridina rubra | reverse complement strand
AAAAAAGGGTAGATTATAAAGGAGCTATCAGGGCTTTTGCATTCCATTATAAAGGAGAGAAGACTTTAAACTGCTGAAGCCCTTATAAATGAGACAAGAAATTAAACTGCTGAAAAGTTATTGAAGTGCCTAAGCCAAGTCGAGATTGTAACTGACTCTTCAGTTCACCTCTTCGGAGTTTGTTCCCCGTGGGTCAGGCATTATCTTCAGAGAAAGATATCAAAAGGCTCTGTTGAAAAGATTGCATTTCAGGTAAAAGTTCCCATTTAGTCCTGTGGCTTCTTCTTGCAAAGTATTTTTGGGAGGAAAATGGTCCAAGGTCTGAATCTTGAGGTCAGTGGCGCAAGGTCTATGGCGCAATTTTAAGGTCCCATGAAATAAAATGCCTTTCTATAAAGGTGCATATATTTGGGTCAAACAATAGTTTGATTTTTTGCTGTGAAAATGCTGTTACAATGCTGTATATTATCTTTGTTTTTTTTTTCTTCTATAGAATGTTGTATGCTCTTACGATTTTTTTTTTTAGATAGCGTTCGTTAAGTAGACAAGATTTTAAGGTCAGTGCTATTATATATTAAGATAGGCTTTCTCCAGTGCTGCTTCGATTGTAACTTGTTTTATTTTCTGGTTATTGTACATAACAAGAGAAGGATATTTCTGTGACGCTCCTTAGCCAAGCTCTTTAGCAATTTGAAATTGAGCTGAAAAAAAGTGTATCGTAGGCCATAAATCCAGAACTATTTTCAAGTGTTCTAGTGTGATTGACCGTTAGAAAACCGTCACAAAGAAATGGCGCGGTGAAGTCAAGTTGATCTAAGGGTCTACTCGTCTTCAGAGTTTTTTTTCTTTATTACCAAGTATTATTTATCAAATATTCTGAAGGACAAAGAACAAATTAACAAAACATATCGTATATTTTCTCTATAAAATGTAGATTGTAGGTAGAATTATAAATCTTAAAAGAGGTGATTTGATACCTCATGATTTGACTTTGATGGCGAGTGATGGCAACTATTTTAATTATAAAGAAGAGTTGCCATTACTTCCATTATTATTATTATTTTTGGTACTTTTCGCTTTTGATCACCAGTACGGTGTCGGAACCAAATACTGTAATGAGAGAAACTTTTATGTCTGATGTTTAATGCTGTGTTTTTCCTTGCGACAGGGTACAAAATACAGTTAAAAGACCCTGTTTATCTGTCTACTGGAATCCCTATTAATGTTTGTATGTATATAGCATTACATTATGAAAGAACATGTATGATTTTATCTGTTCTTAAGTTTTTTGTGTATTTTATTACTGTTAATATACTGTACTTTGATCGTTATGCTAATGATGACTGTAGTATTTTTGGGAGAGCGACGGCAAGTTGTACTTCAACCTCAGCCAGCGCATGTACTCCCTCTTCGAAGAAAAAATTTTATTAAGACGAAGCCAACTCGTTCCATTCGCTGCAAACCTTTTTTTTTTCCTTTGCAAACGGAATCAAAACCAGTTGATTGAGGCCTTTTATTATAAGCCTAAATATAAACCAAACAAGGGTTTCTTCAGATCAAAAGAGAACTCGAAAATTGTATGTAAATGGATCTTGTAACGTATGAAAAAAAAAATTGTTACATCACTTAGAAAATACGTTCTTAATTTTTATTTTAACTCTGTATATTATTTGGATTTTCGCTTCTCATCTCGACAGGGTATTAAAAGTGTTTCATGCTGATTTAAATATTATTTTTAAAATTCCTGGGAAGTCTTCATCTTTTGCAGGATCCTAATAGACTTTGTATCAATTTAATCTTCTCTTACAGTGATAGTTCTTGCAGTGTACATATAAGTACATGGAACACAGGCCTAATGTACGCAGTGCAAGATTACAAAAACATGTACAGTTCATTATTTCACATCATGTTGTTGGTACATTTGTATTGATGTACACCATGTCAAACCTTGTGCAAAACTGAAAAAAACTTGTTTAAAAAATTTGCTAGAATTCCTAAAGCATGTCATATGAATCAAATTCTAATGAAAAATATAAGCAATGAAATTTTTTGTTTAAACAATATCATAAAGATGGTTTGCCATTTCTCAGGAAATAATGTGTGTATTTTGAGTTTAAATAAGATTTTTGACAAAGTACTTTGAATGCTTATGCTATGAACTTTGCTTTATGTTAAATTTTTTTGGTGGTGCCCGGGCTCGATGAGGGCAATATTTTTTGGACTTCCTGGTGTCACATTCATGAAAAAAAGTATGTCATGTGCCCGACTGTTGTGGATCAGTTTATTTTTTTTTTTAAAGTGATCACGTCATATCAAAATGTAATCAGTCTCTGTATAAATCAATGAAGAATGAATTATAATTTTTAGAAAAATATCTAGTTTTTTGAGGATTTATCACCATGTCTGTATTCTCTTAATAGAATATATTTACTATGAACTCCAAATTCATATATATATATATATATATATATATATATATATATATATATATATATATATATATATATATATATATATATATATATATATATATGTATATAAAACTTTCTTATGCACAGTTGTGAGTGTACTTTGGCACGTTTCATTTTATAATAAAAAACAATTCAAAAAGAATACTTCAATGGCTGTTCAATGTGTTGTTTTACATTCCAAGAATATATTATATTCTGTGGTGAGTCTTGTCAAGTTTGTGTTCAATATGTTTTTTGAAAATAGATATAAAAAGAAGAGCTTAAAATGTATTTGCAAATAAATAAAAAGAAAACAAAAGTCATGCCAAAATCCCTTCTTGCAAGGGAAACTGAGCTTGGAATTAGATTTTGAAATTAAATTTGGACCCATCATGTATCGCTCCAATACATTTTTTTTTAATTGCCATTCATTTGATTTTTAGGCATAGACTCCAGTTTTGTTTTGTTTTTGTTTTTTTCCTAGACATTTACATAGGAGTCGCTGTTTTGGGGTAAGTCTTTGAGACTTTTGTTTTTGAAATAAATGTAGAAGTTTTAAGAGATTAATTAAAAAAATACAGTTAAAATTCATATAATAGAGTTTAGTGGTGTCAGTAATTGATGATTAGTAATTAAGCAAAATTACAGCAATTACTTAGAAAAAGAGCACATGACTGGATGATTATGTAGCATAAAATATATATAGAGAAATATTTTTGTTGTTTTTTGTGATTATTTAAATCTTTAAATTTCGTTGAGTTTTTGTAGTTTGTGTCTTTTAAATCTGATTTTGACGTGTTTATGAATAGAGAAAAAAATATATATAAATATATAAGTATATACGAAAGCTATAATTAATTAATTATCTTTATAATTATAATCTTGTAAATAGATTTTTGGACCGCTTTTGCTCCCCCAGTGACTGTTATCATATCATATTCTAATATTGAATGTTTCTAGTAAATATATATAAAAACTAAGACAAAAAAATAATATGAGCCTTAAGTGCTTTCTCTCTCTATTATAACCCTAATTCATCATATAAGTCATCAAGCCAACTCATCAACACATTTATCTCTTTCAATGTTATAATTACCTCTTTGCTTTAAAAATAAGTCAATTTTAAACTTTTCAATTCTTGTTAACATCCATATCATATAAGCTGTTCATCTCGCATAGTTTCCTAGTCAGTTTTTTGTTTAAGAAATCTCAGGCCGCTTTCATACCGAAGTGGCACGTCACACGTGGCATGCCACGTGCGACGTGCCACTCTGATGTGAAAGTGGTCTTAGTTGATTGAATAATTGGAATAAGTTGTGCTTCATATATTACAGTTGTCTTGTATTTTGTGATGAGTGTAGGTTGTAATGTACACCAAGCCCTCTTCCACTTAGAAATCCATATTTGCTCTTGAAGGATTAAAAAAAAAAAAATTTAATGGAGTCTTTCTACTTGTGAGTACCTGAATTATTTTTGAAACAGATAACTCGCAGAAGCTTTTTTTTATCTGAAAAAAAAATTCTTAGTGGTCTTGGCTTGATATCTGTTCAGCATAGTGAAGTCAAAGAAACTCCTCCCACTATTTACTTCTGCGATGTTGATTGGTTAGCAACTCAACGTGCTGCGGCTTTCAACCAATCAATTCCTTGCTCGTAAATTCTCGGGATGAATATCTTAACCAAGCTGTGTTGGATAGCTGTTGTTCAAATTTGCTTTAGGGGGCTTCAAATTGTACATTTGAGTAGCAATTTTTTGTATATTTTTTCTCAATAATCTCTTCATTTATTTGCTTGGCAACTGTATCTGAAAAAAAAGTAAGAAACAGTATCAATGTTTGACTTTTCATAATTTTAAAATGACAGGTATCTTATGCGCGCCAAATATTCAGTCCTGAAAAAAACTTGTTTCTTTAATTCAAGCAAATTGTTAGAATTTAATTTGTGTGTGGTTTATGTAACCAAAAAAAAAAAAGAATAATGTGATTTATCTGCTATAAACAATCATGCATTTCATATATTACTAAGGGAAGAATGGAAATAAAATAGGCCTACGTGTAGCATTCTGCATATGAATATAACTTTATCTTCTTTTAGTGCATCGATCTCTTGCACGGTGATAGTTTTGCAAAGAAGGGAAAAATTATCTAGCTTCCATGTGCAAATGTACCCCGAAGTACATGAACATTTTAATTTTATTGATAAATGTTTATTATTGTAACTTCAAGTAATGCTTGTATATAAATGAATGTATTTGCCAATAGAGAGACCTTTTGCGTATGCAGAATGCTGGAGTATATTTGCTTTAATAATTAAATATGAAAAAGAAAAAGAAAAATCAGTCATCCATTTAAATGAATATACTAATAATACAAAAAACTAATGCTTATATCCTCTGCTCCCTTCTCCTAAATGTGTCATGTGTCCTTTTTAATCTATTATAGTGTAGTGTGCATTGTGTATTTTAAAAGGTACTTTAAAAAAAACAAATCCTTTAAAAAAAAATGAAAAAAAATATTCGTTGTCAACTTAAAGGTGACGTCATCAAGAGCAAAGTGCGCATGCGTGAATTTTTTTTTTTTAAGCAGTCACGTGGAGTACAGTTACACACATATTATACACCTTGCGATAATCAGCCTTATAGCAATACTGCATAGCGATCACTTTGGCTTGATGTAGTACACACTTTCTGTTCACTTTTTTTTTTTGCTTATTATTTTTTCCTGTTTGATTGATAACAATAATATATCTATTGCAACTGTATATCAAAGTGTTTCAATAAATTCTTTAAGTGTAATTATATATTTTTTTTACTTAGATCCACTCCCATCCTCCTCTCTTTTCACTTACATATATAAAAAAGAAATAACACAATGAGGTATTTTGTATCAAGTTAAAAGAAGACGTAGCATCATGTCTAATAAAACTCCAATATGGTCTAAATCTAATGTCTTACAAGTCTAATGCTTTCTTTATTTTGCTGTAGTCTAATCTTATATAATTGATTATTTGATATAACATAAGCTAAGCCTTCTCTCTCTCTCTCTCTCTCTCTCTCTCTCTCTCTCTCTCTCTCTCTCTCTCTCTCTCTCCTCTCTCTCTCTCTCTCTCTCTCTCTCTCTCTCTCTCTCTCTCTCTCTCTCTCTCTCTCTCCTCTTTCTCTCTCTCTCTCTCTCTCTCTCTCTCTCTCTCTCTCTCTAGGTAAAGATTAGTTTTTTATAAAAATGAAGTCTTCACTTTCAAAACTTTATAATATTTTCTCTAGTTTCAAGTAACAAATAAGCTTAAAAATTCTCCCTTGCATATTGTTAAATATTTTTGTTCAGTCCTTCATAATATGAATTTTATCATTTATATTTTTAACCATTAATAAATTGCTTCAAAGTATCATAAATGACGTGAAATAAAAAAAAATTAATTTGCAAGCTTACAGGAATTCTCACTTAATATCATTAGACGTCTATTTAAAATATGTAAAATATCTAACAAGAATCTCAATAGATAGCGTAGATATAACTCAGTATATATATATATATATATATATATATATATATATATATATATATATATATATATATATATATATATATATATATATATATATACACATATATATATATATATATATATATATATATATATATATATATATATATATATATATATATATATATATATATATATATACATATATATATATATATATATATATATATATATATATATATATATATATATATATATATATATATATATATATATATATATATATATATATATATATATATAACAGGTACAAGAAAACCATAATTCAAGGTATTCTGAAAACTAACAATGAATATAACTATCTGTAAATAAAATAACTTGGTCACTCCTTAACTATATATGTAAAAATTAATAAATGGTGATGATGCTGGCAAATCCAGACTAAACCACGTGGAATTCCAGACTTCTCTATCTCTCTCCCACCTTGACGTACGCCACCCGTCACCTCAGTTTTGCAGATGACCTCTACAGAATGACTTCGGAAGAGATGGTAGGTATGGACATCATCAAAATAAATGTATAGCTCTTATTTTTTTTTACTGGTCTACAATAAATATATTCAAAAGGCTGTTAATATATAAGAAAGTTACAAAACATCGAACTCATGAGAAAAATAAATATATTTTAAAGGCTCTTAATGGAACGTTAAAAAACATCGAACTCGTAAGGAAAATATTAAATATATTCAAAAGGCTGTTAATATATATAAGAACGTTACATAACATCGAACTCATAAGAAAACTAAGAAATATATTCAAACGGCTGTTAATATATAAGAACATTAAAAAACATCGAACTCATAAAGAAAAATAATAAATATATTCAAAAGGCTGTATAAGAATGTTACAAAACTTTGAACTCATAAGAAAAATATTCCCTACGGTGGTCTAAAAGTACCTCCAAAACAATAAATAAATCCATCTTTACACAAAATCCATTCCCATTTTGGATATACTTTCATAAATGTTGCATTATCCTTACTGAAAAAAAATTACAGATGGCGGATTGCCATCATAGTAAACTACTTTTGAGTTTCACTCCTGATATTCCTACCATAAACATGTTTGCATAAAAGATTATTATAAATATTCCATTTTATTATATGCATACTAGATTATCTGTGAAATACGCTTTGAAATGTACCTTATTTTTTAAGTTTGTGGGTGGAGCTAAAAAATCTTGTAGGAGCATATATCTCCAATTACTGTGTAGTGACCCAGCTGTTAAGTCTCAGTGTTACAGGAACACTGTGCTAAGTGGGGTGACAGTGTGGATTTTCTTTAATAATTACTTAGCACGTTGGATATCGAGTACATCAAAAGCAGAACTATCAGGTCAGAGAATTTCAAATATATTTGAAATGATGTGATGAGTCACGATGTGTTTTTTAAAGTAATTTTTGCATATATAGTAAAAATTCATATGCCCCTCTGTGTGGTGCAGGTTGTTGTGAGGATCTGAATTGGTGATGGAGCCTGGAGGAACTGGCAGTAGATTCGAATTTTTCTTTGGCCTTAGCAGGGAATTATATTAGTTGGACTGGGCCTTGGATATGTGATCTTGAAAGTATGATCTTAGCTGAATTATATGCCTGTAATGAATTATCTCTCCGTGCATTTTAGCGTGGTTAAGTCGACTCCACAGAGGGCAATGCAGTTGGCTCGATATCTAGGCCTGATTTCTTAAACAGTGTAAACCTAGGATACCATATTGTTAGTTAGCTAGACACACTCAAATGGATTTCATAATCGCATCTGACGCGGTTCTGTGTATGGCTAGCTTCTGACGCAGTTCTGTGTATGGCTACGGGATCCTAGCCTATACACAGAACCGTGTCAGATGCGTTTATGAAATCCATTTGTGTGTGTCTATCTAACTAACAATATAGTATCCTAGGTTTACACTGTTTAAGAAATCGAGCCCTAGTCTCTGAGGCTATTTCAAGACTACCCTGAACCTTAACCCATCACTGGGCATTTAGGAGTTTAATAAGAGGGTGACCTTGAGGCATAATTAAAGGATATATATGTTTATTTTCTGGCAGTGTATTTGAGCGTGTTTAAACAGATAAAGCAAATACCATGGAAGGTACTACCCCCTTAGTTAATCATATTGGCCTGATTTTTTAAACAGTGTAAGCCTAGGTTACCATATTGTTAGTTAGCTAGACACACACAAATGGACTTCATAAACGCATCTGACAGTTCAGTGTATGGCTAGGATCCCGTACAGGATTCTAGCCATACACAGAACCGCGTCAGATGCGTTTATGAAGTCCATTTGTGTGTGTCTAGCTAACTAACAATATGGTATCCTAGGTTTACACTGTTTAAGAAGTCGGGCCATTGTGTCTATTGGACGACGCTCGACTAATAGCACAGTTTGTTTCAGGGTGTTGTACTAAAATGTTATCTGATTATTCAGAACAATTGGGCACCAAATGATTGATATCTGCTGTCTAGTTAGAAGTAATGTTTCAGTAGTTTTGCTAGATTAGATGGTGCCCTAGTTAGGAAAGCGTTGTTTGACTTTTCTGAAAAGTGGAAGCTTTTGCTGTTAAAACTACTGGTTATATATAGTTTTATGTAACGAAAGGATAGAACAGAGCGAGAATTTTAGCGTTTAATACAGGTATGGTAATGGAGGTGGACACAAATATGTTGGAGGTGGGGGATATAGGCTGGCTGCCCCTCTAATCACCTCGCGGTGGGATCAAACCCACGTTAGTCGCTTCCCGACATGCGCGCTTTACCATTGAGCTGAACCAGCCCCCATATAGTAAGCAGGCAATAGTGAGATATAATTAAACTAGAGCTTTTTATCGCGATTTTTTTTTCATTGTTATGCATTATACCAGTAAAATCGCTCTGTTTAAATTATTAAAGCGAATGACTGCTTTTGAGAAGAGAGAGATTATAAATATTCATAAATTTATGAATTTTCTTATAAAAATGCTAGAATTATTTTATTATCATAATCATCACTGACATTATTATTATTATTTTTATTATTATTATTATTATTATTATTATTATTATTATTATTATTATTATTATTATTATTATTATTATTATTATTATTATTAATGTTGTTATTATTTTAGTTTTGAGGATTATTGGAATATGGCTTTCTTATGTATATAGAACCCCAGGCTAAGAAGGACGCGTTCCCTTAGGTTAGGTTAGATTAGGTTAGGTTAAGTTAGGAAGTACCAGAAATGCGTTTTTCGACACATAATCCCCTCTTCTAAAAATTTACCTTATTATTATTATTATTATTATTATTATTATTATTATTATTATTATTATTATTATTATTATTATTATTATTATTATTATTCATAAGAGATAAAAAGAGTATCTTTATCACTTCTTAAAGCCTGGGGTTGTTGAGATACTAGTCACTATAGACCCCTCATATCTTAATGGTGTATATACTCACATACTGCTGAGCTCTCAGGGGCTACCACTCAATGACGGTGTTACCGTCATATTCACAAGTGGTTCTGGAGAACAGAATCTCCACGAAGTATTGAAAGTTGGAAAAAGTGGGAGAAATCTTGAATGAGATTCCCACTGTTTCGTCAAAATTATTCCCTCGAATGGGGGTCGACACAGGCATATTTGAGAAGGGGGATTAGGGCTGGATGCCTCCCTGAGACAGTGGTGGTCTCGATCACGGATTTGTCACTTCCAGAGTATGGTACTCTAACCATTGTGTTACCGCGGCCCCCAGATCTACTAAGTGAATATGAAGCAATAATACATACATATACACATGGCCTCATTCCCCCTTGTGTGGAGGGTGGACGAACCAAGATTCGAGCGTTCACCACGTTCCATACATACCTCAATCACTCCTCTTAGCTCCTTGGGGATAAAGAGTTGCCAAGAGGAGAGGAAGAAATAATATAGATATTTTTATCAGGTATTATTGCCTTTAAAGAGTGTCGTTTGCTCTAATATACGGATATGACATGAAAAAAAGTCTTTCCCATTTGATCTTAAA
>JAXCGZ010000554.1:17500-20000 GCA_037179515.1 Halocaridina rubra | reverse complement strand
TCAATATCCCAAGCTCTCTCTCTCTCTCTCTCTCTCTCTCTCTCTCTCTCTCTCTCTCTCTCTCTCTCTCATCTCTCTCTCTTCTCATTCTCTCTCTCTCTCTCTCTTCTCTCTTCTCTCTCTCTCTCTCTCTCTCTCTCTCTCTCTCTCTCTCTCTCTCCTCTCTCTCTCTCTCTCTCTCTCTCTCTCTCTCTCTCTCTCTCTCTCTCTCTCTGTTACATTATATATATCAGCTGAAACATCGAAAACTTATTCTACTAATACAAGTAGCATCTTTCTACATACATACATACGTACATATACAAAAGAAAGAAAGAAAGAAAGAAAGAAAGAAAGAAAGAAAGAAAGAAAGAAAGAAAGAAAGAAAGAAAGAAAGAAAGAAAGAAAGAAAGAAAGAAAGAAAGAAAGAAAGAAAGAGCATATAATGAAATGCTATTTTTGTATTGTATCAAGCAAGTATTTTTCCCCGATAAAAACTATTTTTGCTATTCCCTATAGACGCCGCAGATACACTACTTAAGAAATCAGTATTAGAGAGAGAGAGAGAGAGAGAGAGAGAGAGAGAGAGAGAGAGAGAGAGAGAGAGAGAGAGAGAGAGAGAGAGAGAGAGAGAGAGAGAGAGAGAGAGAGGAGAGAGAGAGAGAGAGAGAGAGAGAGAGAGAGAGAGAGAGAGAGAATTTAATCAACCCAAAAGGCTGGTAAAAAAAACGAAAGTGAGAATAAAAGATTTTTGTGGGAATCCTGTAAAAGAGCTCATACAATTCCTGGAATCTAATGGGAATCCAAAGTATAGGTAATTTTGAAATAGAATCCCAGCTTAACGACAAAGCTTTCTTTCTTGGAATGATCAGGTGCTCAGGAATCCCAGGACTATAAAGGGAATTTTTGTTTGAGGGGGTTCGTGTTAACTCGATCCAAATTGTATGAGGCAAGTAGGTTTATTTATATTCTTTCAGTTGCTCTTAAGTTTAAAGATGGACATGGCAATCAGTCAAGTTAGTAGCTTATCAAGATGGCATATATGAATGATGTTAAGTTAGTTTGGGTTTTTCCCTTTTTTATAAGTGTCACGCCAGACAGGCAAAGAAAAATACCCTCGTCGGGCCTGGGCACCAGGAATACATTGAGAAGAAAATTTACTAACTTAAGGGCAATGCAGAAATGAGAAAATTATAAACAATGAGAAAAGGACAGGATGGAAAAATATTCAAAGTAATAAACTGAGAATTATAGCAGGATTAGTCCCTGGGATGACGATAAAGCAGCTTTTTGAAGAAAGAAAGGTTTTAAGAGTTATGGCAGACAGTAGGAGGTAGAGTTCCAGAGTCTGGAAGAGTTCCAGAGTCTGGAAGTAGAAGGAAAGAAGCAGTACTTCCAATTACCCATAAGATTAAAGCAGGATATACCTGTTGTACAAATTATATCAAGCTAGTCTGGACCGTCCTAGCCCTTATTAGAAAAGGAAGTTCGTGACGTAAAAACCGAAACCAAAAGTGAATCCAGTCTGGGTTTTATTACAGTCATTTGGTTATAAGAGTAAAGTAGGATATATGAAACTGTCTTTTTTTAATATCTAAATTATGTTAATATGTAGTTGCTTTTAATTACTCTTGAGATTGAAGGAGACAATAGTAATTAGACTTGTCATTAGGTTTAAGTGATAGCATATACAAAATGGTATTAGTTTAGTAGTATTAATTAGTTATTTTCAGTGTCTCTTGAGATGAAAGGAGGAATAAGGAATTCGCCTGGTGGCTAGGCTCTTACATAATAACATTGTCAAAAAGTCTATACCCCGATTTCTTGAACAGTATAAACCTAGGATACCATAGTGTTAGTTAGCTAGACACACACAAATGAATTTCATAAACGCATCTGACGCGGTGTTGTATTTGATCTAAATTCTTATATAATAGGTTACTTGTTGGCATATTAACATACGCACTCATGCTATATTACGCGATCTGTAAACATTGCGTACATATTTGCGTAATAACTTCTACCAGTCCTTTGATGGAACTGTGTCCAAAGGAGAAAATGGGGTCTAATAAAAAAAAAAAATAATAGATTGGAAATCAGCATAAAATCATTCTGAATATAACGATTGGTGTAAAAAAAAAGTAATTCTCATAGTCAAACGATTGTCACACAATTGTCATCCTTGTGTATGATGTATATAAACCCCATTGTTGGATGTATTACCTTATTTGACATCAGTTAAAAGGATGGGAGCTGGAGAGGTAACCATGGTTACAATGATATGAGGCAACTTTTCAGTGCCAGCGGCTATATTTGAGAAGCTTACATGGGGATCAGGTGTCAAGTTTATTTTTACTAGTATTATTTTTTTATGTCAGTCTCTCTCTGTACGTATGAAAAGTTTCAATTTTTTAACTGTGTGTGTGTGCGCTCAAACATATGGATGAATATAGAGGAGGTAAAAATAGCTTGGATCTCTCTCTCTCTCTCTCTCTCTCTCTCTCTCTCTCTCTCTCTCTCT
>JAXCGZ010000554.1:0-10000 GCA_037179515.1 Halocaridina rubra | reverse complement strand
TAAAAGAAATAGATAAATTAAAGGCTCATAAATCTCCGGGACCTGATGGAATATATGCTAGAATATTAAAGGAATGCAAGGAAGAGCTTAGTTGTCCTCTAACTGCATTATTTAATAATTCAATAAAATTAGGATCGGTACCCATGGAGTGGAAATTGGCAGATGTGGTACCAATATTTAAAAAAGGAGAACGTGTTAAAAAGAATAATTATAGGCCGGTAAGTTTAACGTCAACAGTGGGTAAGATTCTAGAATCCATAATTGCAAATAAAATAAGGGCACATCTAGAATTACACAGACTGATAAAACTTTCACAACACGGGTTTCTTAAGGGTTTTTCGTGCCTTACAAACTTACTGTCTTTTTATTCGGAAGTTTACGAGGCAGTAGATTGTGGCAAAGAATATGATACAATATATCTAGATTTTAGCAAAGCTTTTGATAGAGTTCCTCACAAAAAATTAGTTAAAAAGCTGGAAGCTCATGGTATAGGAGGAGCTGTGCTCAGATGGATCAAACAATGGTTAAAAGACAGAAAACAGAGGGTTTGCATAAATGGAGAGAAATCAGAGTGGGGCTCGGTTACTAGCGGGGTACCACAAGGCTCGGTACTGGGTCCTCTATTATTCATCGTATATCTAAATGATCTGGATTCGGATATCAGTAGTAACCTAAGTAAATTCGCAGACGACACTAAAATAGGTAGAACTATAAATGGAAAAGAAGACATTCATGCTTTACAGGAAGATCTAAATAGATTATCTGAATGGTCGGACAAATGGCAAATGGAATTTAATGTTGAAAAATGTAAAGTAGTTAAAATGGGTACTATAAAAGACAATACTAGTTATAAGCTAAATAACCATGAAATCATGAGTTCTCAGTGTGAAAGGGATTTGGGAGTTCTTGTGAGTAGTAGTCTTAAGCCAAGAGAGCAATGCACAGCAGTCAGAAATAAAGCAAACAGAATTTTAGGATTTATCTCAAGAAGCGTCAGCAATAGGACGGAAAAAGTTATTTTGCAGCTCTATCTTGCATTAGTTAGGCCCCATTTAGATTATGCTGTGCAATTCTGGTCACCCTATTATAGAATGGAAATTGAATCCTTGGAGAGAGTGCAGCGAAGAATGACCAAGATGATACACAATATCAGAAATCTACCATATGAGGACAGATTAAAAAAACTTAATCTACATTCTCTAGAGAGGCGAAGAGTTAGGGGGGATATGATTGAAGTGTATAAATGGTTTAAAGGGATTAACAAGGGAGATATAAATAAAGTTTTAAAAATTCATGATCAAACCAGAACTCGTAATAATGGATTTAAGCTTGATAAATTTAGGTTCAGAAGGGAAATTGGTAAAAATTGGTTTAGTAATAGAGTAGCTGATGCATGGAACAAGCTTCCTAGTATGATAGTAAATGCCAATACCTTAGACACCTTCAAATGTAGATTAGATAGACATATGACAGAGGTAGGGTGGGTATGAATAGGTTAGTGCTTATTAGAAAAATCATAAAAAGAAAAATAGAATAAATAAGTAGACTAGAATAGAATAGGTTAGACATGCTGAAAATACAATTCAAAAATGGAGCTGCCTCGTGTGTGCCAGTAGGCATGTTGCAGTGTCCTCTATTCTTATGTTCTTATGTTATGTTTTTTGAATAATTATGGCTACCTAGCTTTGCTCAATGAGATATTGAGTCATGCTGACAAACATGCTTAAATGAAAAAAATAAATAAATAAACGTAAACAGCCTGTAATGTAAGCAACTGTATTTTTATCTGTTACATCGACAATTAAACAAAGTATTTAGTTTGGGTCAAAATTACAGATGTATACTATAGAATCCCATGGTGGTTGCAGCAGCTGAATGGTAGAGCGAGCAAGTCTGAAAGTGACGAGCCTGACTAACGAGAATTCGATCTCACTTCGGGTCGTTAGGAAGAGCATCTAGCCTTAATCCCCTCATTGCTCTAACATATCTGTGTCCACTCCCATTTGAGTAAGGACTAATTGTGAGGCCTAAAACAGTAAAAAAAAAAAAAAACTATAGAGTAACTAAATATGAATAAAATATAAGTGAAAAGGTTTGTTTTGACAGTATTAAAGTTGCAGTGCTGTAGAAAATCTATTTTTTTGTTTTTTTGTTTTACAGCACTGACTCTTTGTATCATGATGCGAACAGAATAATTCAGAGGTTAGCAGTCAGTTTTGTCTGTCTGTTTCATTTCTTTCTTTTTTTCAAATAAAATATGGCAAAGACTTCAATGGTATTGGAGCCGCGGTAGTTCAGTGGTACATTTTGCGACTCGGGAAGTGACAAACGTTACTAACGCGGGTTCATTTCGCCGCGGAGCATTAGGTATGGCATCCCGCTTTAATCCCTTACCTCGATTGGGGTATAATTGTGACAATAATAATAATAATTTCGCCCTTAAATTGCTTTAGAACATCGAATTTTCCTCTATATAAGTATAGGTACTCAAATTCTCCCCTGGGTGACTCAAACAGCATCGTTTTGCCAGACCCACTCGGGGACAAGAAGGAATAGTCTCTATTAACTCAGCATGCTCAGTGAGTACACCATTAGATTTATGAGGTCAATGATGGAACGGTATTTTCACGATATCGAACGTCCATTACGAAAGTAAATTCCATCTAGTAACCTGAGTAAGATAATATATAAATAGATCAGTATCATAATAGGCACCTGAAGTACCTCAATAGCAGGTAAAGCACCTACCCTAATCTAAGTAAATTTTTTTTAGTTAATATGACTTCCTGCGTTCAACTTAAATCCTTGATTAGCCACCTGCCTTTTGTATCAGTCTCGGATTAAGCACCTAAACAGCATCAGGTGCGTATTCCGTGAGTGATCCAAATAGGTCAGTAAGTAAATAATTTTGAATATAAATAACTAATTAGATTAATAAACAAACTAATAATTCTAGAATTATGGGAATATCTATTTCATAGATGACTTAGAATAGCTTTTCAAAGTGCAAATGCCATGGTTATAATCCTCTTAACTCCAAAAAGATATTTTCAAGCAGTGGGTCTTTAACAAGGATATGCAGATTAAACTATACGTAGAAAATAATGAAATATTGACCAGAATTGATGTTATTTGAACATATTTGAGTTTGCATTGTTTAATTTTCTTTTAAGTGTTTTTTTTTTACGTAAAGTTACTCAGTATTACAGGCGTATACACAATCCCCTGTTGTCATTTTCACACCTCCTACTCTAGTAATTCTAGAGTAGTCACCGTGGCTCAAACGGTAGCGTCCGCGACTCTGAGGCGTCAGGTCTAGGGTTCGCGCCCCGTCACATTCTGAGGTTAGCAAGGCATGTACTCATGGTAGCAATTACATCTGCCAAAACAAGTCCGTCGCAAGAACGCAACTGTTCTAGCTTTTAGTTGAAAAGGGAGTCCGTTACGTAAATCCGGAAAAAAAACTAGAAATTCTAGAACAAATACAATAACCATTTCTCTTCTACCTACCTCTAGCAACACCCTCGACTATTGCCATCAGATAACAAACAAGAGTAATGCATAATATATAAATAAGCAATTTTGCTTACAAATACTCAGTATTACAGGTAGACATGTGAGGACCTCGTATAATTTAAAGAATCCCTTTCTCAAAGCCATTCTATAACAAACACCCATTCCCTTTCTACCTGCCTCAAACAACAACCTCTTCTCTCTCTCTCTCCAATAACCAACATCAGATAACAAACAAGGGCAGTGCAAAATATATAAATATACATATAACCTATTTGCATAAGCCATTGTGTGTCGGTGACATAGGTATTGCTCAAAGCGCGAAACAAAAGGGTGGCTTAAACAACACTGCTCTTTGGCTTTTCATTCGTCTGAATAGTTCTGGTGTCAAGCTTTTGATCCTGTTCACCTGTTGTTTACACCTGATCTCGACACATTTATAATTGGATCAGGTGGGATAATAATAATAAACTCAGGTGACATTTAAGCATCCCGTTTATACTGTCAAGTGATATATTGTTCACAAGGGGGACATTTTATGACAACGCTGTTAACGTTGAGAAAAAAAATGGGCATATTTTTATTTTTTTTTATTTTTTGTTCTATATTTCTAAGGGTTTCATGATTTGGTTTTAAGATGTCGTGAGTTTTTGAGGAGGGGGATGAGTGGATTTTCTTTAATGATGAGCATATGAATGGAAATTAAAAATGCACGAAAAGAATAAAAATTTATGACATTTCTAGATGGAAAACTTCGCTGAAAAGATAATTTATAATAATAATAATAATAATAATAATAATAATAATAATAATAATAATAATAATAATAATAATAATAATAATAACGGTAACGATGCTGGTGCTGCTGCTGCTTATGATGATGATGATGATGATGATGATGATGATAAATTCATGACATTTCAAAATGCAAAACTATGATAAAAGATGATTTACTGTAATAATAATAATAATAATAATAATAATAATAATAATAATAATAATAATAATAATAACAATAACAATAACAATAACAATAACAATAATAATGATAATAATAACAATAATAATAATAATAATAATAATAATAATAATAATAATAATAATAATAATAATAATTAATAAAGCAAAAGTGCATCGTGTTATCTATATTGGAAAATATCGCTGATGCTTTTGATTACATCAACACTTGTTTACACGGAGCACTTGATTGTTATTGGATTTTAATATTGCTGATAATCCAGCTATGTAAATACAGGCAGGCTTGTATGTATATGAATACATCATATACTAGTGGGCGAAGGACATTGCGGACAAGTCAATAACAGGAGTTATTAAAATGACAGTTTTACCTTGAATCATCCCCGCGCAGTGGTAGCAACTAGGGCTGGTAATGAACTGGCCACAGGTTTGATTCTGGCTAGGGATTTAATTAGCTTTCACTGTCTCTTGTCTTTACCGATTGAATTTGGCAATTAATTGGGAGGTTCAGTGATTTCCTATAGGTTTGCCTGATTATTCAGCCATTGTTTGGTGATCACTGAGTCCAAGTGATTGGGCCCTTGGTATATGATAGCTATATAGTCTGGCTCTCTGCTATCATCAGAGACCTTTAACCATTCGGCTTATCCCGTCAGGGGTCGCCACAGCGGATCAATCGTCTAGTTTCGCCTTATCCCGTGCGTCCTCCTCTGCAACACCACACACCTTTATGTCCTTTCTCACCACATTCATAAACCTCCTTACTGGCCTCCCTCTCATCCCACCCACCTACCAGGTATTTTACCTTGAAAGAGATTGAATAATTTCAACATTTAAGTGTCAGAATGTTTATCAAAATCATAGTGTAAGGCCTTTAAAAGTTGTAGTAAAATTGAACGTGCAGTATATATATTGTTCTATACAGAGCAGTTAATATTAATACATTAGATATTGGTGAAGGGACAAAGAATTTGCAGGTATTTTATCACATGTGAGATTCGCTAAAATTACCATTTTACTTTGTTAATGGACAGGATTGAGGGTGTTTTTCTATAAATATTGGAACCGCGTTAGTTCAGTGGTAGAGTGCTTGAGTTGGGAGGCAAGTAATGTGGGTTCGGTATCACCGCGGGGCTTTAGGAAGGGCATCTAGCCTTAATCCCTCAGTTCCATCATTTGTGTCCAGCCCCATTCGAATGGTAACTAATTGTGAAATAAAATGGTGGATGTATATTTACTATATCTATAATTTATAGTCCTTAAATATAAGAAACTCTTATTTACACGTAGTAAATATAGGTAGAGCTGTATATACGAATACATTTAATGGTTGTGGAGAGAATTAGAACACGTTAGGAACAGTTATTAATATGAACAGATGACCTCATTTATGGATAAGATTGAAGTATTCAGCAATTTAATTGGCATTAAGTTTACTATAAGCTATATTGTATCTTCAATAAATGCAGTAAAATTTAATACTTACATTCAGCATGGCAAATGCTAATAGTTTCTTAACATTTGACAAAGGATAATGACGTCAACATTTTTCCAAAGCCTAAAATTAAATTTATTTTTTCCCTGAAAGATGGCAGTGATAAGAACATTTCAACAGAAGCCTAAAATTAAGACACCTTTCAATACTTTTTGATTATGGAAGTTAACAATTAGTTTAGAAGTAATATTATGACAGGGACATTTAACTTCCACATTACGTAAATTTAACTTAATGTTAGATAGTTCGGATTAAGTTTGATATATAAAAAGCCTTTATATAAAATTCCAGCAGATTTAGCCTATCGTTGGGGGCATTTGTCAGTAATCTGATTATATCTCAAAGGAGGAAATTGCTGATGGGTGTGGTCGCTGCTCTTTTCTAAAGGGGGGGGGGTTTACACGGTCAAACGGTTCGTCGAACGCGGTTCGACAGACAAGTGTTAGAAGTGATGTTCGAACGTGTGAACGGGGTATTTGGTTGTCCAACACGGAACGTGTTCGACAACCAAATACCCCGTTCACACGTTCGAACATCACTTCAAACACTTGTCTGTCAAACGGTTCGTCGAACGCGGTTCGATAGACAAGTGTTTGAAGTGATGTTCGAACGTGTGAACGGGGTATTTGGTTGTCGAACACGTTCCGTGTTCGACAACCAAATACCCCGTTCGCAAGTTCGAACATCACTTCAAACACTTGTCTGTCGAACCGCGTTCGACCAACTGTTTGACCGTGTAAACCCCCCTTTAGAGTCATCTATTCCATGCCGTGAATGTACCTGTTAAATTATGAAATGGATACCTGCTTTTCAACTTGGAATCTGCCAGCGGCCCAGTGTATTTGTTTCAATAATTTAACGTGGAAAATGCTTTACATGTGTCGTAGTTGTTGTAGTAGTTGTTGTTGTTGTTGTTGTTTTTGTTGTTGTTGTTATTAGTATTATTCTTGTTGCTTACCTTTTTTTTGTGTCACTAATAGGCTTTAATCGAATGGGGGTAGACACAGACAGGTTGGAGTTGGGAATCAATCCTGGATGCCCTTTCTAACGTCCAGCAGTGGACGCTGATACGGTTTTGTCACTTCCGGAGTCGAGTGCTCTAACCACTGCGCTGTCGCGGTCCCCGATTATGTTTAACATTTATTGAAACTAAATAATTTGTTTTGTTGATAACAAGGCAGTTAGTTCTACTAATAAACAGCAATTACCATGAATGAAATCATTAAGCTTTATGAACTGTCTGGAAAAAAAGAGCCAAGAGACGCTACTACTTTTCCTCCACACCCTCGTCTTTTACTGCTCACACTTTCCTTTCTTTTTTTTTTCCCAGGAACGATGCTTTCTTTTTTTCCTAAGTTTTCTGCTACGAAGCCTTGTATGCAACCTTTTATACATTCATATACATGGCATCATTCCTCCTTGTAAGGGGGGGGGTGGCCGAGCCAAGAAACACCCATTCAACACGATTCACACATACCTCAATCACTTCTCTTAGCTCCTATCAAGGAGTAAAAATGGAGAAACGCCTCTGAAAATAGTGTTTATCTATATACTCTAATACCTTAATGCAAAGTCATTGATATATCCTGTAAAGGAGGTGGCCGTGTCAAAGGTCACCTATTCAGGGTCAGCTCTTCTTACCAGAACCTCTTATGCCCTGACTCTTCGCGGGAAGAAAATACAAAGGGAAAAGTTCAAGTACCTTCGCGTCGCCCATTTATATAGTCGACTATTGTAACGCAGGCGAACACGGATGCGGTATACGAGTATATATTCCCAGGCCCTGGAAAAATTAGTGTAAGGGATATGAATATGCAAAAAAAAGAAAAAAAATTAAGCATTAAAAAAAATAGTAACTTCAGAAGAATGAGAAACATGAAGGAAAATACTATTCCATTTTTTTAATAACTATATTTTTCTTTTATTATTATTATTATTATTATTATTATTATTATTATTATTATTATTATTATTATTATTATTATTATTATTATTATTATTATTATTATTAATATATATATATATATATATATATATATATATATATATATATATATATATATATTTTTTTTTTTTTTTTTTTTTTTTTTTTTTTTTGCTGAATCCAAGCAAAAAGCTTTCCTGAGGTAATAAGTCATATGGTACTGAAACAACGGAAAGCATTTGTACTCGTATTCATACATGCATACACACATACATACATACATACATACATACATACATACACACATACATACATATATGCATACATACATACATACTTGGCTATAGAAAGTGAGTTCAGGGAATTTCTTGTTGCTCGCATAAATACTGGGTCAGAGAGCATTATAATAACTGTTGTATACAACCCACCAAGGAACCAAAATAGGCTTGAAATTTATGAGGAAAGTCATATAGGTACGATTGAAGTCATAAACTCAGTTGTTAACATTGCGCGGGAGAAAAAATGTAGGATTTTGATTATGGGAGACTTTAATCATAAAGAGATAGATTGGATAAATCTTGACCCACACAGTGGTGAGGACTCCTTTGGGGCAAGATTCCTAGATTGCGTACAAGGGAATTTCCTACACCAACATGTAATGGAACCAACAAGAGCCAGGGGTGGGGATGAGCCATCACTACTTGATCTGGTGTTCACAGATAATGTGTTGGATATTGAAAATATTGAGTATGAACCACCAATTGGAAAGAGTGACCACTGTGTGTTGTTGATGGAGTATATCATTGAAGACATTCTTCCTGAGAGTAGAGGCACTGAGGACATGAGGAGGAACTATCAGAAAGGAGATTACATCAAAATAAATGAGCTTTTTGCAGTTATTGACTGGAGAACCTTATTTTACAACAAATCTGTACAAGAAATGTATGACATCTTTTGTGAGAAATATGGGAAGATAGTAGATTGCTGCATACCTGTCACCAAAGTAGGTGTAATTCATGCCAGAGAGAAATGGTTCGATAATGGGTGTAAAAGAGCTAAGGAGTGGAGAGACAAATGCTGGAAAAGGTATAGGAGGAGAAAAAACATAAATGCCTGGCAAACCTACAAAAGAGCAAGAAACGACTACCTAAGTAAAAGGAGAGAGGCAGAGAAAGATTATGAGAGGGACATCACCAGGAAGGCTAAAGAAAATCCCAAGCTTTTCCACAGCTTTATCAGAGGAAAACTGAAGGTAAAAGAACAGGTTTTAAGGCTAAAGAGAGCGGATGGAAGCATCACTGAGACGGACGAAGAGATCTGCAAAGAATTGAACAAGGAGTTTCAGTCAGTATTTACAGTAGAAAATACCCCACCCCCTCAGATTGCAGTGATAGAAGCTCAAGGGCCGGTATTAGAGAACATCAACCTTACAGCCACAGAGGTATGCAAAGCGCTGATGGATTTAGATGTTCATAAAGCTACAGGTCCTGATGACATATCCCCTCATGTGCTTAAAAAATGCGCAAACACAATATCAGTGGCACTAAGTATCATATTTAAGGAGTCATTGGAGTCGGGGGAGATTCCAAGATGCTGGAAACAAGCAAATGTGATACCTATCTTCAAAAAGGGAAGGAGGGATACGGCTCTGAACTATAGACCAGTTTCCTTGACCAGCATAGTTTGCAAACTTATGGAGAAACTACTAAGGAAACATATCTCTCTTCACTTGGAATCCTTCAACTTTTTGTCAGTGAGGCAACATGGCTTCAGAGAAGGAAGATCAACAGTAACAAACTTATTAGAATTTTATGATGAGGTAAGCCAAATCTTACAGGAAAGAGAGGGCTGGGCAGATTGCATATTCCTAGACTTCCAGAAAGCGTTTGACACTGTTCCACATGGGAGACTTATTAGGAAGCTGCAATCAATGGCTAGAATAGGTGGAAATGTCTTGGAATGGATAAAAACTTACTTAGAAGGAAGGGAACAGAGGGTTAGAGTAAGACACTCAGTGTCTGAATGGAGAAGAGTTAGTAGTGGAGTTCCACAGGGTTCAGTTTTAGGGCCACTTTTGTTCCTTGTATATG
>JAXCGZ010000553.1:52500-57306 GCA_037179515.1 Halocaridina rubra | reverse complement strand
ATATATATATATATATATATATATATATATATATATATATATATATATATATATATATATATATATATATATATATATATATATATATATATATATATATATATATATATATATATATATATATATATATATATATATATATATATATATATATATATATATATATATATATATATATATATATATATATATATATATATATATATATATATATATATATATATATATATATATATATATATATATATATATATATATATATATATATATATATATATATATATATATATATATATATATATATATATATATATATATATATATATATATATATATATATATATATATATATATATATATATATATATATATATATATATATATATATATATATATATATATATATATATATATATATATATATATATATATATATATATATATATATATATATATATATATATATATATATATATATATATATATATATATATATATATATATATATATATATATATATATATATATATATATATATATATATATATATATATATATATATATATATATATATATATATATATATATATATATATATATATATATATATATATATATATATATATATATATATATATATATATATATATATATATATATATATATATATATATATATATATATATATATATATATATATATATATATATATATATATATATATATATATATATATATATATATATATATATATATATATATATATATATATATATATATATATATATATATATATATATATATATATATATATATATATATATATATATATATATATATATATATATATATATATATATATATATATATATATATATATATATATATATATATATATATATATATATATATATATATATATATATATATATATATATATATATATATATATATATATATATATATATATATATATATATATATATATATATATATATATATATATATATATATATATATATATATATATATATATATATATATATATATATATATATATATATATATATATATATATATATATATATATATATATATATATATATATATATATATATATATATATATATATATATATATATATATATATATATATATATATATATATATATATATATATATATATATATATATATATATATATATATATATATATATATATATATATATATATATATATATATATATATATATATATATATATATATATATATATATATATATATATATATATATATATATATATATATATATATATATATATATATATATATATATATATATATATATATATATATATATATATATATATATATATATATATATATATATATATATATATATATATATATATATATATATATATATATATATATATATATATATATATATATATATATATATATATATATATATATATATATATATATATATATATATATATATATATATATATATATATATATATATATATATATATATATATATATATATATATATATATATATATATATATATATATATATATATATATATATATATATATATATATATATATATATATATATATATATATATATATATATATATATATATATATATATATATATATATATATATATATATATATATATATATATATATATATATATATATATATATATATATATATATATATATATATATATATATATATATATATATATATATATATATATATATATATATATATATATATATATATATATATATATATATATATATATATATATATATATATATATATATATATATATATATATATATATATATATATATATATATATATATATATATATATATATATATATATATATATATATATATATATATATATATATATATATATATATATATATATATATATATATATATATATATATATATATATATATATATATATATATATATATATATATATATATATATATATATATATATATATATATATATATATATATATATATATATATATATATATATATATATATATATATATATATATATATATATATATATATATATATATATATATATATATATATATATATATATATATATATATATATATATATATATATATATATATATATATATATATATATATATATATATATATATATATATATATATATATATATATATATATATATATATATATATATATATATATATATATATATATATATATATATATATATATATATATATATATATATATATATATATATATATATATATATATATATATATATATATATATATATATATATATATATATATATATATATATATATATATATATATATATATATATATATATATATATATATATATATATATATATATATATATATATATATATATATATATATATATATATATATATATATATATATATATATATATATATATATATATATATATATATATATATATATATATATATATATATATATATATATATATATATATATATATATATATATATATATATATATATATATATATATATATATATATATATATATATATATATATATATATATATATATATATATATATATATATATATATATATATATATATATATATATATATATATATATATATATATATATATATATATATATATATATATATATATATATATATATATATATATATATATATATATATATATATATATATATATATATATATATATATATATATATATATATATATATATATATATATATATATATATGAATCATTTTTTACCCCGACCGGGACTCGAACCTAGGACTTATGATTACTAAGTCAAGGCGCTACCACTACACCACAGAAGGTTAAGAGGAACCCAACCTTATAGCTTATATCTGCTATACTTAGGAATGAACGCATTCTAACTGAATGCCACTATGTTCATATTACAGATTCCCCAACCTCACTCGTGGCTTCATTTTAGCATTTAATTCAATTCCCAATCTCATTCGGGCCATGAAATAACCAATAAGCACATTATATATGTGAAAACATGAATCATTTTTTACCCCGACCGGGACTCGAACCTCGGACTTATGATTACTAAGTCAAGACGCTACCACTACACCACAGAAGGTTAAAAGGAACCCAACCTTATAGCTTATATCAGCTATACTTAGGAATGAACGCATTCTAACTGAATGCCACTATGTTCATATTACAGATTCCCCAACCTCACTCGTGGCTTCATTTTAGCATTTAATTCAATTCCCAATCTCATTCGGGCCATGAAATAACCAATAAGCACATTATATATGTGAAAACATGAATCATTTTTTACCCCGACCGGGACTCGAACCTAGGACTTATGATTACTAAGTCAAGGCGCTACCACTACACCACAGAAGGTTAAAAGGAACCCAACCTTATAGCTTATATCTGCTATACTTAGGAATGAACGCATTCTAACTGAATGCCACTATGTTCATATTACAGATTCCCCAACCTCACTCGTGGCTTCATTTTAGCATTTAATTCAATTCCCAATCTCATTCAGGCCATGAAATAACCAATAAGCACATTATATATGTGAAAACATGAATCATTTTTTACCCCGACCGGGACTCGAACCTAGGACTTATGATTACTAAGTCAAGGCGCTACCACTACACCACAGAAGGTTAAAAGGAACCCAACCTTATAGCTTATATCTGCTATACTTAGGAATGAACGCATTCTAACTGAATGCCACTATGTTCATATTAAAGATTCCCCAACCTCACTCGTGGCTTCATTTTAGCATTTAATTCAATTCCCAATCTCATTCGGGCCATGAAATAACCAATAAGCACATTATATATGTGAAAACATGAGTCATTTTTTTTACCCCGACCGGGACTCGAACCTAGGACTTATGATTACTAAGTCAAGGCGCTACCACTACACCACAGAAGGTTAAAAGGAACCCAACCTTATAGCTTATATCTGCTATACTTAGGAATGAACGCATTCTAACTGAATGCCACTATGTTCATATTACAGATTCCCCAACCTCACTCGTGGCTTCATTTTAGCATTTAATTCAATTCCCAATCTCATTCGGGCCATGAAATAACCAATAAGCACATTATATATGTGAAAACATGAATCATTTTTTACCCCGACCGGGACTCGAACCTAGGACTTATGATTACTAAGTCAAGGCGCTACCACTACACCACAGAAGGTTAAAAGGAACCCAACCTTATAGCTTATATCTGCTATACTTAGGAATGAACGCATTCTAAATGAATGCCACTATGGTCATATTACAGATTCCCCAACCTCACTCGTGGCTTCATTTTAGCATTTAATTCAATTCCCAATCTCATTCGGGCCATGAAATAACCAATAAGCACATTATATATGTGAAAACATGAATCATTTTTTACCCCGACCGGGACTCGAACCTAGGACTTATGATTACTAAGTCAAGGCGCTACCACTACACCACAGAAGGTTAAAAGGAACCCAACCTTATAGCTTATATCTGCTATACTTAGGAATGAACGCATTCTAACTGAATGCCACTATGTTCATATTACAGATTCCCCAACCTCACTCGTGGCTTCATTTTAGCATTTAATTCAATTCCCAATCTCATTCGGGCCATGAAATAACCAATAAGCACATTATATATGTGAAAACATGAATCATTTTTTACCCCGACCGGGACTCGAACCTAGGACTTATGATTACTAA